>CM070517.1:5150723-5334493 GCA_036346375.1 Guadua angustifolia
ATGCAGCGCTCGTCGCTTCGTCGGTCCAGCGGCGCGTGCGTGGCGCGAAGAGCCAACCATCCAGTGCGTCGCTATTAGCACTATAATCGGTGGAGTAATTACCGCGCCCTACAAAACGGAACAACACCAAAAATTTTATACGCCTTAGATACAGGAACGGAGGGAGTATATAGTAGGACGAGCTGAAGAGTCAGTAAGACCAGTTTGTGAACTATTATATATAGTAGGACCAGTTGAAGAGTCGCATGACCAGTCTGTGAAGTTGCAAGCCGGTCGAGGAGTTGTAAAGACCAGTTCGTGAAGTCTCCAGACCAATCGAATAGACATCAAGCAGCGTTCCAAAAATCGACGACCCTATCAGGCCGGCTCGATATTTAAAATTGGTCTAATTCAAATTTAAAATAAAAAACTATAGAAAAATTTATCCAAAAATTCTCTAAATTTAGTATTAATAGTCTTTTGACATCTGGGATGAAAATTATTGAAAAACCAAATTTGGGAGACATTTTTGAGCAAATCCAAATATACATAATAGAAAAAAAAAAAAAAAAACAGGGCAAAGCAGTTAGCAATTCCTGATTTAATTGAGCATTCAAATTGTGTTATAAATTTTTGAAATTTTTTATGTGAGGTTCTGAAGAAATTATAATGATTATGTAGACCTGCAGATGTTTTTAAAATTCTATCAGTACTATTGTCTTTGTATATGCTCTTATGTTTCTTGATTTTCTAGGGGCACTAAATGAAGTATACTATTTCTATAAAGTTTACTACATGATTCTTTGGCATTGTTTATGATAAAATTAAAATTTTATAGCATGATAAATCTTATAATTTTTATAAAAATCTGGTAGCGTCTCTGTTCCTCTTTATTAATTGTTGTTTTAATTTTCCGTAGCACTAAATAAATTTAAAAATTATTTAAATTTTTTAATGTGTTTTATATATTAATTGGGATTTATTTATATTTTCTAATTTTTTCAATTTTCCATGGGTGTGATGATTTTTGATATAAACTAGTCAAAAATCGAACAAAACCATTTGAAAATCTAAGAAAACCAGTGGAAAATTGAAATAAAAAATAGGTCATTGAGTGTGCCAATCTAGGTCAAAAATCAAGCAAAATTGGTCAACTTGGCCAATTTTTTTTCACCGCATTTTAACCGCCGAATTCAAAAGTTTGACTTTGCAAACCATTCGGTTTCTATTGATTTTCGTCGAAAATCGGTACTGAGGAGAAATCGAATTTCCATCTTGATTCGGTATTGTTAATCCTGCCATCAAGACCTAATAAAAAGAGGTCAATACCAGGTGTAGCTTCACTAAGACTAAGTGGGAGGCACTCGACAAGGTCTTAAATCACGATTTTTTTTTAAATAATACATTTTTTATTCTAAATTTCAAAACTATACCACCGAGAAAAAAAATCTCAGAAATATACACCTGTCGCCCGTTGGTTGGGCGACAGGGGCCTAAATAGAAAAAATGCAAGGGCGACACGAGGGTGGGCGATGATGTGGGTTTGTGTCGCCCGGTGAAAGAGCGAAAGACCCCGAAACGGGACGTGTCGCCCGGCGAAAGGGCGAAAGGAGTCCGTGTCGCCCGGCCGATAGACAGCGATAGACTTGCCGCCAACCAGGCGACACGCGGCCATTCCTGAGGCTAGTCGTGGGCACTTAAGGGTTAGGGTTTAGGGTTTTCGCAGCCCCGCGGGAGAGGCCTAATTGAGTTCAAAAAATACGAGAAAAATCAAGAGCGACCTACGCAACACGTGCTACTACTTACGTATGGGCGAGATAGTCAGATGTTGCCCCGGCATGAAGTTGCGAAAATCGGAAAAGACACTCGCGGCCATGAAACCACAGAAATCGTGGCCACTTAAGGGTTTTCGTCGGACCGCGGGACAAGCCGGATACAGGCCGAAAAATACGGGAAAAATCAAGAGCGACCTACGCAACGCGGGCTACCACTTATGTATGGGCGAGATAGCCAGACGTTGCCCCGGTAGGAAGTTACGAAAATCGAAAATGGCACTCGCGGCCATGAAACCACAGAAGTTATGGCGTCGGAAAATTTTGAAATTTTTTATGGAGGTTCCTGATAAAGCAGTGATATTACCATAAAAATTTCAAATGATTTGAACATGTGAGGAATTTTTTAAAATTCAAACAATACAACTGTCCTAATAAAACGCTGGCCGATAAGTTTGAACCGAATGAAAAATAAAACAAACCACGTTAGAAAATTTGAAGGGCACATACAGTGAAAGTTCAGATGATAAAATAAGCAGTAGATTAGATTATATTAGAAGGGCATTACAACGGTGACGAAATTGCTTGATCGAACTAACTAACGAAAAGCATTGTCGTCATGGTGGAACAAATGATCGTTCCGCCTATCGAGGTCAAGCCGAATGATGTAAGACATTTTCGCATATTACGACCGTGTTAATTTTGCGATTTGTTATCGGACACCGCCGATCCCTACTATGAAAGAACTCCATGGGGATCCGCAGGTTCTCAAATTGCCGCCGATTGGGTGGCCTATGCCGTACGTCTCGGGTGTGTAACATTTAATTTTTTCTTTTTTATGTGGATTTCTGCCCTCCCATATGGGCATGTCATCCCGATTCCCGGCGTCCCCTATGTTAATACCACCCGGGTTCCCGGTTGGTCTGCACAACGCGTCAAGGATGTGTTATGGTCTTTGCGGACCTCGGCCATTGCTTCCCTTGTCCCTTCTTCTTCGAGAGGAGGAACCATCTTGCACCTCGGTGTGTTGTCTGCATGGTGGAGACATGCGAGACGCTTTGCTCTGTTGGCTCGCACTCCACTATATGGTGCGGAGGTGTGTGTTGGGCTTATCCTTGGACAACCGGAGCGTGCCTGCAGCCAATGCAAGATGCCCGCTGGTCGTTGAAGAACACCGTAGGCGTACTTTCGGGTCCGCTTTTTCGGCGGTAGTGGCACCACGGAGATGGTTGCTCCCCAGTTATCCCATGCAGAAGCATGAGATGTGGGGTACGTCTCGGGTCCACCCGGTTGAAGTACCAAAGACCGCTCATCCTCGGCCAAGGGCACCCCAGAATCTCCGGTCCGCTAGATCACCGTGGCGGTATCAACCACCGCCTCCGTGCCATGTACGCAAACGTCGGGGCTTTGGTGGCCCCGAGGAGGTTTCTCCTTTGACTTGAGCACATTCGCAAGTGTCCTTTTGAACTCTGGTAATGCGATGAACTGTTTAGAACTACTAATTTGTGAGTTTAACAAGAGTATGACGCATGAAACTCACCGATTGGTTGGCCCTTGCTCAACCTTCGAACATATCCAATGGATGCCCCATTTGGGCTTGTACTGAGTGCACTCTCCACGGACACCCATGGATCTCACACACCACGTCGTAGCAGGTTGGGGTTGATTTCTTAACCCTGAAAGTCCTTCTTAATGATAGAGCCCAATCTTTCACGGCATCTTGCACAAAGATCTTTGTCGGGTAGATATCTTGCAAGCCTAACCTCATTATCGATTATATCGCCAAAGCATGTGGTTGCTTTCATTGACAACTTGACCTATCAAATTGCTTTGTGTGCTCCACTCATTAGCACAGTGGCTCCGCACCTCCATCTTCCTCATCCGACTCATCGTCGTCCTCATCGCCTGCTTTCTCTTGTACTCACGGTCTTCCTCTTCCATCCTAGCTGTTATTTCATCAATTTGCTCACCTTCGCTGCGCGCCATCCCGCGCTTCTTGGCCAACATTTTCATCATCCTCCCGAAACTCATCCTGTTCACCTCTTTGGCAAACGATGTCATCGTTGCATTGCTGAACATGCTGTTCATGCCTAGATCCCCCAATTTCGGTGTCACCGAAACTGAGCTCATTTTGAGGCTGATTGCACTCACCGGCGCCCAATCTAGCTCTTTGGAGGCAACATCCCTCTCATATGCTCGCACTAAAAGCACCCGATTCCATCCCCTTTGCTCTGCCGCCCTCACATATGATCTCCACGATGGGGTTCCCTTCAGCTCAACTAGCTCCCAGTAAATAGGGTCGTTTCGCATACTACATAGGCAAAATACCTTCAACTCGCACTTCTTTTGTTCCATCCGAAAAGTATAATACAACCATTTCAACACGGAAGCAAATGTGCGCTCCTCGACCCTACTCAAACTTCTGTCCACATACTGCATGTTACTAAGATCTGCACCCTCCAAACCATGCATTACAACCCCATCTCCATAATAGATTCTAAATGGAACTCGTTCTGCCATATCTGCGAATCCATTCATTCACCCACGAATTAATTACTTTCCGTATAAAATACTATGACGTAACATAACTATACCTACATGCTACGAAAATATATATCTAACCGTAAAAAACATCTACATTCCTAATAATTCATATCGATGTACTTATATCTGTAAAAACATATACATTCATTCCTAACAATATATACATATCGATGTACTTATATCTTAGCAAAAAATATACATTCACAACTACATTACCATCAATATATACCGATATACTCCTTTCCGTAAAAAATATCTAAATTTTCTAAACTACAACTAGCCGTGACCTACCAATTTACCTAAAATTCTCTATTCGTAACCTATCAATTTACCTAGATCGATCCATAACCTATCAATTTACCTACATTTATCCCCCTACATTTATCCGTAACCTACATCTAAAACTATTTCTAATCTACCACTATTTGCTGATACAGTGCCCTAGATCTAAAACTATTTCTAACATATCATAATTTACTGCTAACAAAAAAATAAACAACGGAAATTTACCTCGAAATAGTGGCGCAGAATCTCCCCCTCTTCCTTCTTTTCTCTCCTCTCCTCTCTCCCCTCTTCCTATTCCTCTCCCTCCCTCTCTTCTCAATTCACCGAATGCCAATAACACAGCGGCCATTTATAACGCGCTGCGGTCGCCTGCTCGTCGGCGACACGGCCCACGCTCCCCATTCGCCTCGCTTCGCGGTCGATTCTCTTCAGATAGCCTTTTCGCAGGCGACACGGACTTTTCCCTTTAACGGGCGACACGCACCGCTTGGCTGCTTTAGCCCTTTAGGCGACACGGGTTACGTCACCGCCTTGACCTCGTGTCGCCTGTGTATTTTTCTATTTAAGCCTTCGTTACCCGACCAACCAAGCATGTATATATTTCTGATATTTTTTTTCGATGGTATATTTTTGAAATTTCGAATAAAAAATGTATTATTTAAAAAAATTCCTTAAATCACTAAGACTAGCTGAAAGGTCATCATGAGTAGGGTTCACAATATCATTGATTATTGCTTGAAAATTGTGATTTCTGATCCTATCGGTCTGATTCGATAAACAAAACTGATCGATAAACTGATCAAATTCAAATAAAATTTTTTTACGAAATTTAGAAAAAATTATCCAATAGTTTCTTAAAATTAGTATTAATAACTTTTTAACATCTGACATTAATTTTTTTTTGAAAAACCAAATTTGTGAGACATTTTTGAGAAAAACCGAGTATAGATAAAAGAAAAGGGAAAAAGAAAAACTTTCATGTATATGGATACGTATAGATTCTAATTGTACATTTTAGATGCAATAATATAATTTTTGGTTCATGGTATTATCCAGGATGTTTTTACGAAATCAGAATTATATCTTTGTTTTGAAGAAATGAATGGGGATAAAATAGCTAGGCTATGTTTTAATATAAATGTGGTACCAGATGTGATAAAAGAATCGATTGTTATTAATACTATAAAGTGGTCCTTAATAATCAACAATATCAAGTATAGCAGTGAGCAAATAGTGGTTATTAATATTAGAAAAGCAGCCATTGTTTCTTCATAATTAATGATAGCACACTATCTCATTGTAAAAAAAATTGTATATAGTCGTTAGTACTATTAACCATGGAGCCTTTAAAGACGGCTAACGACCATAATTCTATGGTTGTTAGTGACTTTTAAAGGCTACGTCTCGTGTTGTTAATAAATGTTTTCCTAGTAGTGCTAATTATTTATCGAATATCATTGATTGTTCTACAAATGCCCGAACCTTTTATCATGTCATCACAAAACAGAGTTTTAGTATAAGAGGTCATTGTTTTGAGTTCTCACGTTACTTTTACTTGAATATCCAGTATTTTCTGCATTGTTTTCCAATTTTCCTTTATTTTTTAATTTTTGCCGAGTGTGCCAATTTTCGATGTAAATGGTCGAAAATCGGTAAATTAGAAAATCAGTATAAATTGGTAAAACATGTTGGTTTTCGATTTATTTCGGTGCTGTTTAACTGCCGAGTTCAAAAAGTTTGACTTTGTAATACGTTCGTTTCTACCGATTTTCGTTGCTGGGGGCCGATTTCCGAGCTCGGTTCGGTAATGTAAACGCTTCGAAAAGAACCACCATAGCCTTTTGCACACAACTCCAAATGATGCTCCGATTGTTGTGTCCAAAACTAGACTTGATAGACTATCCATATATGCATTCCATGCGTGTTGAAGATGACCAGATTAATGTCAGTTCAAGTGGAAAATTGATGGACAGTAGCTGCAGTTGAAAAGAGCAGCTTTGTTGTTCTTCTTTGTGTCCACCTCTTCCTCCTCTTCTCCCGTTGAACCCACTAGTCCGAGGGGCACATTGCCAAGCAATGCACATCTATGGCCAAGTCTTTCTTCATTCTTCAACACCTAAGTAAAAGAAGAGAACAAGATTTTGGTAGTAGATAAACTTTTATTGATGTCAAGTATGATTCTGCTAGGAGTGAATTCACCTGTTCTTGTATTTCTCTTGCACATCTCCGTGTCATTGGGCCCAAGTAAGCCTCTTTTGTAGAAGCTTCTACATGTGGTGCACACCTGAAGGTGCATTTCAGGAACTTAGCATCTAATCTTTATGCTGCAGATTTCTCATCCGGACAAGTTCTTAGGCCATTCCCAGCAGGGTTTCAAATGGGTTTTATTTTTATTAAATACTGTAACACATCAGCAAAACTGATGACTTGGCAAGTTAATTAAGAGGAGAGAGAGAAAAAGAGTTTTATAGAGTGAAACCCGTCGGTCACTGTTTCCAACGCGAATGAAACGATCTGAAACTTGCACTGAGGGCAAAATCGTTTCATTTTCATTCACAACACCATCCAAGCAGTAAATGCTATTGATTGTCTATAAAACTGTAAAAATGAAATTGTGTACTGAGAGTCCTTATTTTATTCATCAGTTCACACTTTTTTAGATGATATGGCACCCACTAGGAATGGCCTTAGCTTCGAGCTGTAATGCATGTAGAGATGAGTTCATAACTTTTGTTTGACTTCCATCCGCTTTTGAGACATGATTATACGTCAAACTGGTGGTTTGCTAGCCGTCTCGTAACGAACGCTTACTAAATGTATCCCATCATTTAAGATTTAGTTGGCAGTATTAATTTGCCAGGTATGTCGTGTCGCCAGAGACTTTGGGGTGTTAGCACCTAACATCTCTATACCTTCCCTATTCATTACGGGTTGGTTATTTGTCGATACGGATTTAGCTTATGACGTGTTTGAAAGTCCTCGGCCAAATGAGTATTTCACGGAAAGCTGATAAGGAATTCCGTTAATAACCGACCGTTTTGATTCTTTAGAACAACTCGATGAATTTAATAGATCTTTTTAGGAGGCCCTCAATGGCCATAAATCGAACCTATCCTATTTTTATAGTCTGATGGCTGGTTGTTCACGGACTAGCCGTACCTACTATTTTTTCCTTGGGATCAATATCAGCAATGCAGTTCTTCCAACGATAAATCAAATTCCAACTATAGAACTATGACACAATCAAACCCGAATGATCAAAATGTTGAATTGAATCATACTAGTCTATACTGGGGTTTATTACTCATTTTTGTACTTGCTGTTTTATTTTCCAATTACTTCTTCAATTGAGAGAAAGAAAGAGAGTAGTAAGAATTATCTTATCCTATTTGGAAGGATACCATCTTTATAACTATCCATGACTGCTTTTGTCTCTAGCATGATCACTTGATAAAATGTGGAGGAAAGTAGGGGAGAATTGGGAGTCCCTTAGCCGCGCCACGTCATTGGTCTCGCGAGAAGGTCCTCCAAAAATTTCAAATTGCGTTTAGTTCCCTCTGCCGGTTTTAATAGAAAGGACTCAAAAAATCCGAAAATACGTTTAGATCCCTCCGCGGTTTATTTTTAGGTCCTCCAATGGTTTTTAGCAAAATGGACACAGAAAAAACCGAAATTATGATTAGGTACGCAAAAAACGAAAACACATTTATTTTCCCCCAAAAACAAAAAACACAGATTCACCGACGGGTCCTAGCGATCCATTTTTTTTTTAAAAACAAGAAAATTGGAATTACGCAGGAAAATGAATTTCATACGGTGCAGCGTCACGCGACCGAATTTCCCAAAATTCGCACGACACATCGTCACGCAACGAGATTTCGCACGACGTAGCGTAGCGCGTGTTCTAGCTAGTTTCATTTCATACACCAACAATTTCAGGTATCACAGAACCTCAGAGCGAGCAGCTCGGGGATGTGTTAGCGCAATGGCAGCAGGGTGGTGTGTCTCGTGAAAAATACTAGGGTGGATTGTGCTCTGCGCCGCGCCGTATAGCATGAGATAGTTAATAGTCTAGTAAGATATAGGAACAATGCTAATTCACTATAAGAAGTTGTTATTTCATACAAAAATCAAGTTGTTATCATAATGTATCTTAAATTATAAGTTGGTTCAGATCAATAGAACTCTATTGCAATAAACTCTACAGACACAAAATCATTATTGCCAATAATAGTGAGTAACCTGTGAAATCACATGTAGCCATCGGCAAGATAACTCCAATAATCAGTCGGACACAATATCTTTTAGGAGAAACTGGTTGAACCTAGCAATTTTGAAATGGCAAGATCAGGTACTGTAGTTTTGTGGATGCTCAGAAGGCATAAACTATGGTTGCCCAATTGAACATAAAAGCAAAAATAGAACACACCGTGGTCATACAAGGAAATATCTAGGTTTAGCATCATCACAAAATAATTGGAGATAACAATAGGAAATAGTTCCTCTGTTACTAAAGACATGTTGTTCTAGCCTTCTCTCTCTGTTAGTAAAGAAGATACATTTATATCACCTTTTCCCTATATACCTATACCTCAATGATTGAAATTTAACTTTCCAAAAGAAAACTAATATTAAATGAAACTAATATTAAATCAAGGTCATTCTCCCTGATGACTTTGTCCCCATGGTAGATGCTAGAATAGCATGTATTGAGTAACAGAGGGAGTAGCTTTTACTTTAGCGATGCTCAATCAATGTATAAGGTTATCATTCAACATAATAATAACTATTTAACAAATGCATAGTTATGGTCACAAAGAACATAATATGCGCCATTAGCATCATAAAAAAAAGACTTAAGACGAAAATATGCAATAATCTAAACTAATAGTGAAAATCAAACAAACCTTGAAAGCGATGTATTCATTGGATTTTTTAACCAGACGGTGGCGGGGTAGTGCACAGGCTGCACGCTCCACTCCTCCTTGAGGATCGCCTTCACCTGCTTGCACAACCCTAATATTGCATAATTGACACAAAAATTATGACCTGTTCCTAAACTATTCCTAGATTTGAAAATAACATCATTCTATAATGCCAATTGGCACAATATGATTTGTGTCGCTGTCACAATCTTCTAAGGGTTGTATAGTACCCAGAATCAATATTGCATTGATATTGAGTATGTCTTCATTTACCATTATTTAGAACATAGATTCCTAATTTCCTAAAGCCATCAGCAACCTCCCTTGAACCTTCTAATGAAATAAGGTTGGCTGTTGCCACAGCAAGTGGTAAGGTATCTAAAACTTCCAGCTTGCCTTATCAATATAGGCTTCCATAGCTTCTTGGGTATGTCCTTGTAGCTGAAAATAAAGATAGAAAACTTAATACCTTGTAGCTGAAAATATAGATAAAAAAGTTCATATAATAAAGCTTGGAATTAATAGAATAAAGTTACCTCCTGCATGTAAGCAAGTTGATCAGAAATAGGAGCTAGTTCATAATCAATCTCGTCTTCTCTAATCTTCCACCATAAGATACTTTTTCCCAATTCTACGGACAAATTGAGAAGAAAATTATAATTTAGCTTACTGTAGGCGATTAAAAGACAAGCCAATGATGTCACTGATCTTGCATATATTTCCTCTAGTTCATAATCAATCTCATCTTCTGCATAATCGTCCACCATAAGCTACTTTTTCCCCATTCTACAGACAAAGTGATAAGAAAATTATAATTTAGCTAACTGTAGGTGATTAAAAGATAGGCCAAGGATGTCACTAATCTTGCATATTTTTTCTAGCTGAGGGACATATCCATAAACAAGATATCTGGAATTGTGGAAAAGTGTCAAACTACTAAACCTTTGAACTATTTAGACTTTTTTTTATTATCAAGCTTCTAATAATAAAAGGGAAGTGCCATTGAATGGATTATCAATTCAATAAGCTGAAAGGATGCATTCATTTGCGCTATCAGTTCACTAGTAAAATCGCAATCTGACAATTCATCATATTATATAAACATAAAATGGTCCATTGCTGTTCAAGTATGTAAGCATCCAACATACCTCCAATTGAATTGCATATGAAGAAAGCTTCACTCTGACTACTTCAGCACAAAACATATTTAGTTGTTCTCCCCATGTCTCAAAAATATAAAAACTCTCTCCAAGCTCATGTACAAAATTAACAAACCGTGATGAATATGACTGCTAACTAAAAAATTCTAAAATAGTACATACAACAATTCTTTTCCTAAATACTGTAAAAAAGAAAAGCATGAAAGCACCTCTCTTATATTAGATGACCAAGAAATCAGCCAAACCTCTTTTTCCTTAGTTGCTCTACCTATCTTCAGCAGTTTATGTAGAAAGAACAGTTTGACAAGCGAACGATTTTTAGCGATCAATATGAAAAGAGCAGCATCAAGAACAGTTAACGAACTGTTATGTTTAAATCTAACTCCCCTTTGCCATGATCACTTAAGAACTTTGGTTGCTTGCAAATAGTAAACAGACATGTCTATGTACGACGAGCACATGTTTACATCGAAACCGTGAATCAGAAACAAGGTAGGGCTAGACGTTCTGGCTTACTAATAGCTAATGTTGTCACTCCTCCATTTCCACATGCTACACAAGAGGAAAAGGAAATCTAAGATATCAGTAAGAAAAAAAGAAGGAATTGGAAGCTATAAAAATTACAGGTAAAATAGCTCAGCGGTTGGAGTAGCGATGGGATTGAAGGAGACGTCTGCCTACCTGGTGCGTACATGGGGCTGCGGCTCCGATGGAGCAACCGGGGCCGGCGAGGCAGGGAGCCTCTCCTCGACCGGGTCGGCCTTGGAAGCCTCCATGCTCAGATGATTGCGTGACGCAGACGTGCTTCCCGAAGAGAGACTCAAATGCCTCAAGAGCTACAACGACGCGGGGTAGGGGCAGCTACAGCGGGGCTCATGCTATAGTGCATGGAGAGGGAGGCCAGACCTTTTGCTGGGGGCAATGAGCCGCAATTGCACATCAATCAGCTGGTGCCGCTTCATCGCCACCTTCACCACGGGCGCGACCATCACTAGTTGCGCTTGCGCTTGTGTGGAACCACGAAATCTGACCGAGTCACCCACCTGAGCAGAGAAATTTCAGCATCATCGGGCCAACGGAAGGGAGGAGGTGAGGGTGAGGGCATGGAAGCGGTGCGAATCTCGAAAGGAGGTGCAGGGGGATGGGAGGAGGGCTGTACCGCGGGCCGCGTCAGCGGCGTAGCTAGGTTGAGGTGGACGGCCTGAGGTCACACGAACTCCTTCCAGCGTAAGGAGAAGTACTTGCGACAGAGGCGAGGCATGACAGAGGGTGGGTGACATGCAGGGCCTAGCGGACCGCGCGACGAAGGTGAGGTGCAAGGGAGACGAAAGTGCTCTAGAAGTAGCGAGGCCACGAAGCGCAGAGATCCATCACTTGGGGTATAGCCTCGATCCAACGGAGGGTAATGCCCAGGCTGCCGATTGGTGGAGACGGTGGCGGGGCTAATGTAGATAGCCTGGTCGCACGAGAATCCTCTCTACAATAGGGATAGTATATATGGGGGAGACAACGAAGGATGAGCGGAAGACGTGAGGAGCCAGCCGGGGATCGGGGAAAGGGCTGGCAGGGGGATGCTCCTTGAGGTTTCCGTCAAATGTGAAGGGATCCAGAAGAAGTGAGGCCATGGTGCGCAAAGATTCATCGCTCAGGTCAGCGTGGCCTAGATTCGACAGAGGGGCGTGCCCAGGCTACTGATTGGTGGAGATGGTGGGCGGGTTGACATGGACGGCCTGGTCGCACGAGAATCCTCTCTGTCATAAGGATAGTACTAGCTAGTAAAACACGCTATGCCGCGTCGTGCGAAATTTCGTCATGTGCCGCTACCTCGAACGAAATTTCCGGTTTTCTTGTTTTTTTTTAAAAGGGTCACTTGGACCCGTTGGCAAATCTGCGGGAAAAAAATGGGTCGCTAGGACCCGTCGGTGAATCTATAGACTGCTATAAATCGTCGGTGAATTTGTTTTTTTAACCGACGAGAGGACCTAAACGTAAACCGTAGAAGGACTTAAACATAATTTCAGTTTTTTCGGATCCTTTCTGTTAAAAATTGACTAGAGGACCTAAAAGCGATTTTAAATTTTTCAGAGGACCTTTTCACGAAGAGCATGAGGTGGCGCGGCTAAGGGCTCGGCAATTCTCCCCGCTACATGGATAAAGTATAGATATATAATAGGAATGAATAGGAAAAAAAGAGGATTTCAAGGAAAAAAAAAGACATTTATCAAACAAACCAAGAAACTAATTGGCATAAATTCAATTTTATGAAACTGGCTGACATTCACTCACTTGAGGCTTTGAAGTGACATATATCAAGTTTTTCATAATACTAAGACCCTATTTGGATGAGTGGTAATTTCTTATGAGGTTTTGGGATTTAATTCAAATTTAAACTAGATCCTATAATATTACCGGACTAAATATCATTTTGCCACGAAACTATAAAATAGAATAGAACATAGCTTTAGAACAACATATCCCGGGAGACACAGAACTATTCAGAAGGATATTATGATAACAAGCAAATACCACAGGGCAAGTCAAAGACTCATGAACAATCGTACTAATATTAAACTATAGATTCAAAAAAAAATATTAAACCATAAAGTAAAACTTTCCTTTTTTTTCTTAACTATCTCAAGGAATATATTGTAGTACTTCAACGTTCGCATTTTGGGACCAGCATTTTCAGTCTCCAGCTCGGCAACGACTGTGGTGCAATCAGCCCTTTCATGTAATTACCGTGCAATCCAACTAAGAAAAGTTTGAAAAATTCTGAAAAAAGCACCTCATGGATGTACATCTCATCTTACCCCATCTACATATAAAATTATGGTCAAATTAGATGTACATCACCTCGTATGAATTTGATCAGAATTTTTCAAACTTTTCTTAGTTGGATTGATGGTGATTGCATCGGAGGGCTGATTGCACTGACGGCCGCTCTTCACTCTAGGTAACACATGTTCACTCCCAAGAAACATCACAGCCCTCATCCCTCAGCACAGGTTCCATCATGTCTTCAAATTAGGATCTTTTTTTTGGTGGTATCTCCGTTATTAGCCCTGTTGCTTTCGGAATAATCATCTGATACCCTCACATATACCACTTCACACTTGTGGTTGCGCTTAAGCCTCTTCTCTAGCCAACCTTCCTGCTAATGAGCGAATCACGATGTATTCTGAAGCAACCATTCATGATGCTTTCTGATTCTGCAATACGGATGTAGCCGTCATGGCTCGTCATCTACTGCAAAGACACATCACTGACAAATGCACGAGTATTAAGGCATCTTGGTGTCCTGCAACAATCCTTCTACTCTCTTGACACTGGTCATGAGGCTTGGCTAGGGATGCAAGGGGTCCGGTTTGGCTTGACCCTGTACCTGGCCCGCTGTCTCTGGAGATTAGCTGAGGGTCAGGGCCGGACCACCCCTCACTTCTTCTTGGCCGTAAGGACCCTTGGGCTGACGTGGGTTGGCCCTGTTTTGTTCAAGCAGCTGCGGTTTGGAGCCTGGGAAGCTCGATAGTCTATTAGTTTGATTCAACTACTCATACATATGGGCCATATATTTGGCATTGTTCTCAAGTCCTGAGCAGTAGGAAAGTAACTAGTTAGCATAATTACCACAAGTCATACCATGCATTAGTCTTAATAAAGTAACATGCTCACAAACATAGCTCTCATAAAAGACCATTAAAACTGTTATATTAGGAAATTAACCTTATTGTTTAATTATACATGTCTTTTTATTTTAAAACTTACATTTAGATGAGTCGGTGCAAGCCAGTGAGTCCAGCATTCAGTGGATTAGTGGTGCATGCACGATAGATCAGTGTGATGCACAGGTGTTATGTGTGTTTGCATGTGGCACGTTGCATGGAGTGAATAGCTAGTCACATGCAGCGAATAGACCGAGTCTCGCAGGGGGCGTGTGTGGCCGCAAGGTGTGCATGGCGCGGCTGGAAGACGCGGGCAGGTTGGAGACGTGCGAGCCGTGGCTGTTAGGTGTTGTGCCTATTTAATCCATGTACTTGGTTGTTAATTAATGAGTAGCAAGAAAAAAGGCACTAGGTGTGTTGTGCCAAAACTCTCTGTGTTTTGCTCTTCCACGTGAAAGTGCTAGCTACTTGTGAACACTGTGCTAGCGCGTGTGGCTACAAAAGCATCCTCTCACACAAAGGTCTCACAAAGACCAAGTTTGAGCTAATGGTAAGGAAAGTTGTTTTAAGCAGTAAAGCACTGATTAATTAACATCTGAATTCTTAGTATAAGAAAATTTCTGAAGCAAGCCTAACTATTGCAAAGCTTCCTGTTTTCTCCAAGGAAAGGGATCTTCTCTTCTATCCAGCATGGACAACTTTGGCAGGCTGATTTGGTCCATGACCAAAAGCAACAACTTTGCATCTCATATATTTCTAAAAACTGGCACAATTTGTTTAAAATAAAAGTGAGGAGGTGACGGTACATATTACTATTTTGCAAAGAAGACACAGAGAATGATATATAAGTCCAGCTGACAAAATAATCAATTAAAATGGTTGGAAGCAGAACAATGTCTCACATGTGGCCCAGAATGAATTCGCTGAAAAATCTATGCAAGTACATATTGATAATACTACTAACAGTGTTTACAGGGATTTAATTAAACTCATGTCCATTTTATATTGAAATGTGATGCACCACCTCATTTTTCAGCTAGAGGCTGTCACACAGGATAAGAAATCCATCTCATATAGACTTGTTAGACAGCTACAAGCTACAACATAACATTTCAGATTCTACACAGAATAGGCTGTAAATACTAGACTTGAGATTTGAGGCAAAAACCACCAGATTATAACTTGATCAGGCAAGAAACCATTCCATTCACTAGTTTAGAAAATCATGTAAAAATTCTATAAACTAGACTAGAAGTCATGCAAAAATTTGATCCACTAGGCCACTAGTCTAGAAGTCATGCATTTCAATATCTTGTATTAATCCTGTCAACAAGAACAACATACTAGAATTTTAGCTCTACCTTACAATGCAATGGAAAGAAATACATTGAACTCTGCCAGGAAAAGAAGGCATAAGCATCATCCAGCCACTACACACTAACAAGTTAAGTTTGAGGCAAATTATTGAACTCTAGTTTATTTGTTAACTTTTGCAGTGAAAGCCAAGACCGAAAAAAGCAACAGTTCAGAAAAACTCTTTACATTACTTCGTTTCTTCTTCCTGGTTGTGAAATTTGTGTCTACGCAAACGCATTAGATATCACCGAATTAGCATCTTGAGCAAAGTTGATCTATCTCCTATGTTGAAATCTATTACTTGAGCCTTAAAAGGAACTACAATGCAGATATCATTGATAGTTCAAAATGTGTAACTTGCTAAATCTTAGTATTCAGCAACGTTACAGGCTTGAGGAACTTGCCATGTTGGCGGCGGGGATGAGCTCGTAGCCGGCGGAGGAGGCGGCGTCGTGTGGAGGTGATGGCCTTGATGCTATCTTGTGTTCTAGAATTTGAGGAGATTGGGGATGGAGGAAGCTTTGGTGCATGTCGATAAGAGGGAAATGCAGAGGTGGCGCACCGTGCGGATGACACCACTGTCGGTGGTGGCAGAATGGAGAGTGGAGAAGCGGTGGCGATTGGGTGGCGCCGTGGGAAGTGAAGGGAGCGATGCGCTGATGCCGATGGGAGCTCAATGCCAGGTCCACCCAAGGGTTTATGGGCTGGCCCACGAACCTTTGGAGGTCAACGGGCCAACTTTGGGCTTAGCTTTTTCTCTGCAATCTGCACATCTTGTCCTTGTCGATCATCTCTACTACTTTTAATTACAAGTTGATGGTGATCGTCTGTTTTTCACCTCCTCACGCACTTCTCACGGGCTCCTCTTCCACAAGCGCTCCCGTGAGTGAAAACTTACTCATACTAAAAAAGCGGATCTCAAATAAACCGAAAAAAGCCAAACCGTACCTGCATGCATGCTTTCCTATCGACGGTTACAAGCCCTCGTCATCGTAAGCATTTGGTTTCTTCCTTTCCACCTCCTGCCCTAGCCATCCACCTCCCCATGAACGAGTTGCCCCTCCATCTTTCCGATGCCCGCTTCGCCCCTCCACCTCCCCGACACTCACATCGCTCTCTCCTTTCTCTCTCTATCGATAACATGAGATGGCATGGCGGCAAGGGTGATGACGACGGTGACGGCAAGGTAGATTTGGAGGGCGACAGTGACATCAATCACTCGAGACCACGCAATCCCTTCCTCCGCCTAATTTGGTGGTGGGAGGTGTAGGGGTTGTAACATCGGCAGCAGTGGGCGAATGGTTTTGTTGTGGGGAGAAGCAAGGAAGGCGGCCAAATCTGACCTACCCGTGTCGGTCACCGTGGCTTGCCTACCATCTTTTTCTGAATCCATCAAGAGCTCGCCATAGAAGAAGGAGAGCAGCCGCCAATTTGGGGAGGGAGACGCCAGAGCCGACGACACCATTGCCGGAAGTGAGGAAGATGGCCGGATCGGGCCTTCCTCGTTGTCAACAGCAAGGTTCATCCCAACAACTGCCCCCTCCTCCCTCAAGATCCCCAAGACTGCCGCCGCCTCCCTCGAGATCCCGACAACTGCTCCCTCCTTTCTTGACATGGCACCTCATCCCGTCATCAATGTTTTTTGTCTCGCTGCAGTGGCTAGGAGCTCCTCCGCAACAACTTTGCTGCTTGTCTGCCTCCCTCCGGCCTCAGCTTCTCAGTGCCATCACCAACCTCCATAGACGTAGCTAACTGTCAGGTTTACCCACCCAATCTATCAGTTTGCAGAGAGGAATTATGCCTTAGCTTTGTTTTTATGGTTTTTGATGATTTTATTTATCTTCACTAGCTTTGCTCAGGAATTGCGTTACAAAAATGGAGGCTCAGGAATTGGGTAACAAGGATGGAGGAAACACAAGTGAGCACCTATTCTATGGTTTTTATAATCTTCTCTTTTATTTTTTCTTTATAATGCTTGCAATATTCATCTGAATGTAGAATAGCGACATTGTTTACAAAGGCTGCCCTAGGTTATCTGCATCTTGCCATATGAATCATGGTGGTATTTTTTTTGTAGTTGCTCATATGTTGTTTTGGTAATGATTTTTTTCTTTCATTTATTCTTGTTTCAATTTGTAAATAAAAGCCTTTATTTTCTAGGCTGGTTTTACCTGTAGATGCATGTTTGCAGCAATGTTTTCATCTACAAGTGATTTTAGATAATTGGCAATTCACACTCTCAAGTAAGTATGCAGTAGCAAGCATACTGAATGTAATTAAAAATTATTGGCAGCATTGGACATTAGTTGCCTTGTGTCGCATTTATTGAGTTGTTGAATTACTGTTATACAAAAATGCTTATCTTACTGTTATTTCATGCTTTCAAGAAGTAAACAATGTCATTTTTTCCTGGTGCCATGTGCAAAGATTTGTTAGCCATGACGTCTTGTTTTCTCTCTCTCTCTTTTTGCATCTATATGTTTTTTTGCAACAATCATAATGGGAGTGGTTAATTATCAAATAATGCTAGAACCAAGACTTCTTAGTACGCACTATCTTTATCTGCATTCATAGATGCTCTTCATACTAGGTTTCTTCCTCATGCTCTGAGTCATCAGGCCCAGCACGACCCATGCTACAATCTCGTCTTTGGGTCATTTGTGCATCGTGTTCTCTATTCTTGGGTCAAGACGCCCATTTAAATCTTGTTTGGGCTTTGGATCGGGCCATGCCCGCTATGCCTCGGGCCACCTCTAGTAGGGAGAGAAGGTGGAGATGGATTGGGATGTTAAAATTGTTCCTTTCTCCAAACCCTCGAAAATCATATCATATTTGGCAAAGTGTGCTATAGCAAACCAAATTCAAATAATTTTGCGGTGTCTACAACCAAATCACGATTTTATAATGTGTTTTGACAAATGCCATCCGAATGCAATGTCTTGTAGCAAATTTTTTCCTTCATTTCATATTCCTGACGTTTGCAAATTTTTAGTTTAGACATATAATTCCCTACTTTGGCCTTGTCTTATAAATTGTTGTATTGTAACATATTTGCATGATCCTCTCTAATTCAGCATTTTTTCTTGAATATTTGTCTTCAGCACACTATACACGAATATTGTAACACAAAGTTACTTGTAATATGATATGCCAATTGAGTTTTTACAATGTTCTTTTTGTGCGCATTTGATTCTGGATGTTATTATGTTACAAAGTTGGGCTGGATTTTCCATTTCTATTATAGTTTAAGAAACAGGTTCATTGCTGCGTTCATTTCATAAAAAATGGCATGCTATTTCCATTTCCCAGTGATATGAACATTATGAGCAGAAATTAAGTGAGAGAAGTTAGGCTACTACAGAGAAAATTATTATAAAGCAGTTTGGATGATTGCTTCATTCACCTAATTCTTTCCAATGTTCTACACATTCGTTGTAACAATCTGTTGGCACCAAAAACTTGAAGTAGGGTTTCTGGCTTCAGCACACTAGATGAACACCTGGTTCAAAGCGTGCCAACCGATTTGACCCTGGAATCGGTAAGGAGAAAATCATAAATTCGCTCAAAGCTGATCTCGAACGAGGACCGACATAACTCCAATCAGCCAAAAGTCGATCAAGATAGAAGACAAATTAATCGATTAAGGCTAATCGGAAGGTAAAAGCAAACCAACTCTAAAGAGGCGATGCACAACAAAATCAGAGCAGATCGAACCTGGGGCATAATCGATGATGACCAACATTCGGCAATGCGCAATTTTTATTGATCGAAATCGACTTACAAAGTTGAGCTACAAGACTAAAAACAAAGCTAATAGACAGGAAAATAAAGATGCAAATTTGGCTGAGGTGTGTCCTCCTTAGCTGGCTTGGGCTCATCTTTTATACCCTTCGGCCGATCCGAGTCTTAGTACAATACGGTGTCTAACAGAATCCGTGTCGGCTTGGGTTCCTGAACAATCTTATATATTTCCAAATGTCTTCACCGTGCACTATCCAAACTCCGCTGCTCTCGGAATGCTGATTAAAACTTCTCCTGCCAAATTTCAGTGCAAACATATGCCCCCCATTTTTAGGAGATAACTTGTTGTCTTCCAAAAATCCTATTGGCTTGCCCGTTGTCGGCTTGAAAGAAACTCCCTCAGTAACCGCTGCATTAATGGCGCCGTAAAAATCTCGGTGCATTTTAACTGTGCGTGTCGCTTTGAAACCTTTTCTCGCTGCTCCAAATTGTTCATCATGCTATAAATATGAGGGACCCCCACTATCATTTTCACACTTCCAAGCTCTCGAACCAACAGCAATCAGCTTTTTCCCTTCTTGCGATCAAGCTGTCCGATTAGCTCTTTCCCAAGTCAGCTGAATGGAATCATCTCAAGTACTCATCCCGATTCTTGAAAGCAATGACCAATATTATCTAGGACTGCTGGGAAGTCTAGATGCCAATACGGTTATCAATCAGGAAATTCCTAGACTCCCTTTATCGGCTGCCAGTTACAATGTAGAGGACTGGGGTAAAAGTTTTAGAGCTTAGCCGATAGCGCTTAAAGGATGGAGGAGTTGGTTTATCCGTGTGTCAGCTCAGAAAAGAGAAGAATGGGAACAGATAGGTATAGCTGAGTGCCTCCCCCTTTGTTTAGCTAATCTAGAAGCCAATGTGCATGGCCTGCTACTTCTGGTCGGATACTTTTAATGATTTCCTGTTCCATACCAGTCCCATCGGCCCAAATCTTTTGGAGATAGCCGAATTTGTGTTGCCTGAGGCCAGATGGTGAGCAGTTGTCAGCTTTTAGCGGCAAGCCAAAGTTTCAGTTGATTCAGTCCAGGGGGGAAGGGTGGAGCAAATATACCAAAAACAACAACAAAGTAAATGGGCTGGTATCAGATGAAGAACACGTTGCTTTTCTCAACTTATGGTTGGAGATATTTCTTTTCTACGGAGCATCCCTTGGGTCGACACAAGTTTATCAACTGGTGGCAAAGCAACTGGTGGAGCGGCGTTGGCTTGCGTTGGGCAAGATGCTACTAGGTGCAGTTTACCAGATGATGCATATAATAAGGAGTCGGCTTTTTTCGGCTTCGCCAAATTTGTCATCGTCAATATAGGAGGACCCCTATGGTTTATCTAGATCTGGCTTTACTGCATTTTTAGCCGATTACTCATTTCTGAACCCTTGGAGGACTCCGCATTCCCTCGCAAAACTACCCAGAAAATACTATCCCTCAGTACAGAGCTAGCCGATCTCAAGGAGAGCGGTATATTATGTGTTCATGCGGTGAGACGAAGATCACCCCTGCTGGCCTGAAGAAATATCTGCTATTTTTCCTTCAATTGGATAGTATGGTTTACAGCCAACAAGACTTTTTCAATTATAGCAATGTGGTCAATTATCAATGCCCATCATTCCTCCACCTAGAAGCCGACAACGCTCTTATGCCTCAGTCGACCTTGGACCTGTACAGAATTTTTATTTCTCCAAGCATCCTCCATGTTGGCTTAAACACCAAAAATCGGACATTTCATCCTTCGTATGAATTTTACCATCCATCAGTCTATGCCTGCCAGTTGGGCTTTGGCCATGTTATTCCTAGCCTGCCGCTTCTTGATTGGCTTCAACCCCAAGCCAGGGTGAGGAACGCAAGTGCGGTTGAGAATGTCCTAGAAATAGCTGACGAGCTTTAAGTCAAAGCCTTGCCGCCCTTTTTCCTGAACTCACGTCGGGCCGGCCAATTCTCTTCTTGGTGGTCGTCTGTGGCGGAGGCCCTTCTTTTGGACAAGACTCCGTCGGCTATTATTGACGCATTTTTGCCAGATTTTCATGAGCGTCAACGGTAGCTTCCAGCAGTAGTTCGAGTGAGGAAGATAGTTCCTCTGGTTACACGAACTCGTCGCTAGCCATAGAGGTATTGGTCTTTCGAAGGTCCTTATTATCTTTCTTATTTTGTTATTAACGACTAATCGGCTTGTGCGCTTTTTTGCAGACGAAGGCTGCTGGCAAGAAGGCCGCTACGGGCCCATCAAGAAGTGGCCATCCCACCAAAAGGCCCCATCAATCGATCGGCCTAACAGGCTACACTTCTGGCAACCTTGGGGTCAAGAGTCCTTTGCTGTTAGACATTGAGAAGCAACAGCCGCCGAGTAAGTATGCCTTGACCGATGATTGCCTTTAACTTTCTCCCTCATGACGCTTACTTTTTACCAAATGATTCTTCAGAAAAAGCCAAGTCCACAAAGGCCCCTGCCAAGAGGGGTCAGAAACCCAAGGAGCAGAGCGCCGAGAGCTCACCATGGGAATCGGCTTTCGGAGAGATAACTTTTCTTTACCGAATCCCCTTTCCCCTTGACATGATTTCAGTTGCCCTGACTTTTGTTATTTCTTCAGCCGACCATGTCGGAACAGGTAGCCGATATCCTGGCTGATCTTCAAGGCACATCATCAGTTGATCCTCCACAACCTCAATCGACGTTTCCTACATCAGCAGCCAAGTCCCCGACCATCTCACCGCAGCTTCAGCCGATAACTCCTGCTCTAGTGTCCCCTCTCCTTGCGGCATCGTCTGACTCGTTTGACCTGTTGGGGTTTACTTTGGACGGACTAGAGGACCCGGAGATAATGGCCACGAATGACTATCCGGTCGATATCAGGAAAATCCTAGAAGTTTCTATGGAGGCGTCGGCTGCAGTCAGATGAGAGCCAAGCATGCAAGAAAGACTGAACAAGTTCTTCCATGAAGTGATGCAGCTTAAAGCCCAATTCTTGACCAACATGCAACCCCTTCGGGACGCCATGGCTACGGTAACGGTACAAGCCTCCCTCCCTCCCGAAGCCATGAATGCCCTCTTGAATGTCTGTCACCTAGATGCCAAAAGGGCAGAGGTCGAGGCAGCAAGAGTGAGGATCGCTCAACGGAAGGCGCAAGAAGCCGATCAGCGCACTCTAGACAAGATGGTGGTGGAGGCCAAATCAAGGAAGAAGAAATTTGATGAAGATGCCATGTCCTTGAAGTCTGATAAGGCCGCCATCTAAAAACTAGAATCGGACAAAAAGCTTTTAGAAGAGGAATTGGCCAAGCTGAACGAACAACTCACCGATGGTCAAGCCAAGATTGCTGCAACCGTCGACTCTCTCAAGGATCAAAAGAATGAAATCGGCTTAGCAATTGCTAAGGTCATGGAACAATCGGCCAAGATGGTTCCTGTCCTAGGAAATGCTAAGGCCGGCCAGCAGATCATGGATGAAGTCCAAGAGACCATTGCTAAAGCTGGTGGAGCATTGTCGGGCTTGGGGGCGAGGCTTCCTGGATCTGGCCTGTAAACTATTGATGTAATGTTTATAATGGTCGTAAGAATTTTGTAACTTAATACCGTTGTCGGCCTCTTTTGCCGATTTACTTCTAATGTGTTGCTTATTTAGCTTTTCATCTCAATCTCTATGAAATGCTCTCTTGTCCGATTATAACTCGATCCACACGCTAGGATAGTACCTTTTTAAATACTTTCCGTTGATCGCTATAGGCAAGGTAACTCCCTCTAGTGTCTCGAGTATATATGAGTTCCCATCGACAAGTCGATTTATTTTGTACGGCCCTTCCCATGTGGGAGACCATTTACCAAATTGACTATCCTTAGAACTGACCGGCAATATAGTTTTTCAAACTAAATCGGATTCACTAAACAATTTAGACATAACTTTTTTGTTATACGCTCTATCAACTCTCTTCTTATTCTTTTTAAACCGATCCAGCGTGGCTAGCCGCTATTCTGCCAGGTCGTCTAAATTATCAAACATTAAATCTTTGTACTCATTAGCCGACAAACTGTTTTGTCTGGCCACTCATACCGAATCAATATTAATTTCTATGGGCAAAATGGCTTTGTCGGCGTGTTTGTGCCAGACAGTATTTGTTCAAGTGTATAACCGAGTTTCAGTAGGGGGGTCTTCGCAGCTGCGTCACTCTTGGCTCTCTTCTCTACTCTCTTCGCGTGATGAGCAGGACAGGAAGCTCAAAAACACACAGGGAACACATAGGGATTTACCCAGGTTCGGGCCCCCAATACGGGTAATAGCCCTACGTCCTGCTCAAGCTCGTGTTGCTCTAGTATTCTGCTTGCTCTTCGTTGTGAACTGATCGATCGACCCCCTTTGTGAACTGATCGACTGACCTCCTTTGTGAACTGATCGATTGACCTCCCCTACCTCATGCACACTAGCTCCCTTATATACTCCCGGGACTAG
Organism: Guadua angustifolia; assembly: GCA_036346375.1. Classification (NCBI taxonomy): domain Eukaryota; kingdom Viridiplantae; phylum Streptophyta; class Magnoliopsida; order Poales; family Poaceae; genus Guadua; species Guadua angustifolia. The sequence continues at coordinate 5,174,640 of CM070517.1, forward strand.
CTAGGGCAGGCAGAGGGAGTGGTTTTACATTAATTACAGTGACTGTGCCTAGTCCTGTCGCTACTCTCCCTCGGAGCCTCTTTGTCTACGCTGTTGCTTGACGCCACCTATCTTCGGACCGCCCGAGAGGAGGGGTTCAGACGCTGCGTGACGAACGCCTGATACACGTGTCGCCCTGTCTCGCCCTAGGCGGTGTAGATGGAACGGGAGTTGGTGAAGCTGGCTCAGTCGGAGGGACAGGTCATCATGGCGTCAGGGTGCCACGCCTATTTAATGGCCTCCAGGTGCACTATAACAGCTCCCCGCGCATTGAATGGCTCCCATGCACATTTAATGGCTCCCATGCACATTTAATGGCTATGATACGTTGTGATCCTGGCGAATGCTTCGGGCGGAAGCCTCCCAGCCCTGTCAGCTCAGATGGCTAAGAATGGGCTCACCTGCTCATTGGACGGTCACGCACGTGGCACGCCGATCGCTCGTTCGGGCGCCACGGTCCCGGTCTTCAGCGGTTGTGATCTGTCGCCTGGCTAGGACACAGTCGCCCAACACCTGCCGGGCGGCCACGTGTCCTGGTCGCCGAGGGTTGGGACCTGGTCGCCCGCCAAGCCTCTCTTCAGCAGATTGAGTCCCTTGCACAGGCCTTCTTCTTTTTGTATATTGCACCCGTGGTCCCACCTGATAGCAGTGGAGAGAGTACCCCGGTGTAGAATACACCGACATGCTTCTTGACCATATACTAACTGATACGGTGACAGCTTGGTCGACTCGTGGTATGCTAGCTGATATGCCCATAGTGACTCTGATAATGTCGCGTGCCAATTCCTAGGCTTTTCATCAATCTTTCTTTTGATCAACTTGATTAAGGTCTTATTAGACGACTCAGCTTGTCTATTAGCCTGAGCATAGTATGGCGATGAATTGAGCAATTTAATGCCTAAACTTTTTGCAAAATTCTAAAACTCATCAGACATGAATACCATCCCTTGATCGGTCGTGATAGTTTGTAGAATGCCAAATCGATAAATGATGTGTTCATTAATAAAGCTGATGGCCTCAACGTTCGTAACTTTCTTGAGGGGTATGGCTTTAACCCATTTGGAGAAATAATCCGTTGTGGCCAAAATAAACTTTTGGCCTTTGCTTGATGCTGGAAATATTTGGCCGATCACATCTATTCCCCATCCTCTGAATGGTCAAGGCTTGCTAATTTGATGCAAAGCAGATGCTAGTGCGAGTTGCACATTTCTAAACTTTTGACAAGTCTGGCAACCTTTATAGTACTTGAAGCAATCATCTAACATTGTTGGCCAAAAGTATCCGGTACGCCTTAGCATCCACTTCATTTTATGAGCTGACTGGTGAGATCCGCAAATCCCTTCGTGCACCTCACCCATGCCACTTTAGCTTCGTCGGCTCCAAGGCATCTCAACAGTATACCTTCCATTGTTCGATAGTACAACACCTCATCTAGTACCACATATTTTAGTGCCTGCTGCCTAACCTTGCGCTCAGTCGGCCTAGATGGATTTACCAAATAATCCTTTATCTTTGCCCTCCAGTCAGTAGCATCGGCATACATTATCGTAGTGTCGACCAACTCAAGTGTTTCTTGTCGGCTATAATCTTTGTACCCCGATGCCTGCTGCACTAATGAATTAGCTCTGTTGTTTATTTCTCGAGGAATGTGTCTAATGGAAAACGATGCAAACGAGTCGATAGAACTGAGGCATTACCTAATTATTTTGATAGTATATCATCATTGCATTGATATTCTCCCTTGATCTGTTGCACGATCAACAATGAATCACCATAAGCTTCGACATCGCCTACCTCGATACTTTTCAACAATTGCAGTCCTCTGAGTAGCGCCTCATACTCTGCCTGGTTGTTGGAGCATTGGCTAGTGAGCCAATATGCGAACTCGAAATTGTGCCCTCTAAGCGAGATTAATACTATGCCAATACCATCGCCTTCTCAAGACACGCATCGCCGAATACAGCCGCTAAGGGCCACAAAGAACTGGTTCGCCGTTGTTCGCACTCGGTAATAAAATTGGTCACTGCCTGCCCCTTCAGTGCTTTAGTCGATTTGTACAATAGGTCGAACTTTGTCAAGGCATACGCCCATTTCTCGAGTCGTCCACGCAAAATCGGTGCCAACAAAATATATTTTATGATATCAGTTTTACACACTATTGTGCAAGTCGATGCTAAGATGTAATGCCTCAACTTGGTGCAAGCAAAATATAGAGACAAGCACAATTTTTCCATGAAAGGGTACCTGATTTCCATATCCAGGAGTCGTCAACTTAAATAGAATATCACCCGTTCTTTGCCATCAACTTCTTGTGCCAGAACTGCTCCGATGGTTTCCTCCTCAGCCGACACATACAACTTGAATGGAATCCCTTTCCTTGGCGCGGCCAAGACTGGAAGCTTCATCAGGTATTCTTTAATGTCTTCGAAAGCTTTTTGCTGATCGGCTCCCCAAACAAAATCCTGATTGTCCTTCAATTTTAACAATGGGATAAAAGCTTGAATTCGGCCAGAAAAATTTGAAATAAATCATCGCAAATAATTGATCTTGCCGATCAGCTTCTGCAACTCGTTTTTGCATGTTGGCGGCTTTGTATTGGCTATGGCCTTAACTCTTTCCTGGTTAACCTCAATTCCTCTTTAATGCACCATAAAACCTAGGAATTGACCAGCCGATACATCAATCGCGCACTTGAGGGGATTCATCTTTAGGCCATGCGCCCTTGTATTCTAAAAAACCTTTCCAAATCAGCCAAATGCTATGAATCGTCTTTTGATTTTACAACCACATCATCAATATAGATCCCAACGAAATGGCCGATTAGGTTATGGAAAATCAAGTTCATTGCGCATTGATAAGTCATGACGGCGTTCTTTAAGCCGAACGTCATGACCGTCCATTCATATAACCTCAAGGCACCAGGGCATCTGAAGGTGGTTTTAGATATGTCGGCTTCCGCCATGAATACTTGGTTGTAGTCGGTGTTTCCGTTGGGAAAACTGATAATTTTATTACCTGATGCAGCATCGATAAGCATATCGGCTATCGGTATTGAGTATTCATCCTTTGGTGTGGCTTTGTTCAAATCATGGAAATCCGCACATACTCAAAGCTTACCATTCTTTTTCATAACAGGAACGATGTTGGAGACCCACTTAGCATATCGGCAAGGCTTGATAAACTTAGCCTCTAACAATCATTCTATCTCTTCTTTTATAACAATGTACAAGGCCGGATTAAAGCATCGCGGGTATTGCTTAAATGGCCAATATCCTGGCTTTATAGGCAGCCGATGCTCAACAAGTTGTCAGCTTAAACCAGACATCTCATAATATTCCCAAGGAAAACAATCTCTATACTTTCTAAGTATTTTGACTAACTTTACCTTATATTCTACGTCTAACTTTGCACTTACAAAAGTTGGTCTTTTCCTATCACCTTCACCTATGTCGACTTCTTCAAGCAAATCGGCAAAAGTGAAGCCTTGACCTAACTTTTCTTCTGAAAATCTTCAATGGCCTCACAGCAATCTGCCACCCACCGATAGCTCTGCACTGTCTTGTTAAGCCTTCACTATTTCTGACCCCATCTCTGTAAAACTTCATTTGCTCGATCAAATGTGCCTGGCTTGACACTGTTCGGCATTAGACCTGATTTGCCAATGCAGATAAAGTCACAATCATCCAACGTCTTACCCGATATGCACTCGACTTCTTCATGTGGTCAATTCATGTCGGAACTAGCCATATAGTTGCCTTTGGCCTCAATGATGAAGAAAGCTGTCGGCAAAGTCTTACTACTGATAGTCAATTATGTGACCATGACCCCCTTTTTCTCAGTGGGATCGCCCATGAAATCATATAAGAACATATTAGTTTTGATCAGGTCTTCATCAGACTTACCCAATTTCTTGCCGGTGGTATATGGTATCAAGTTGACAGTAGCTCCTCCATCCACCAACATCCTTGTGATTGGCTTGCCGTTTATGTGTCCTTTCAGATATAGCAACTTTAAGTGCCAATGAGCATCATGCGGCTTCTCGAAGACTACATCTTGTGCACCCAGACAAAGCTGGGCAAATGCTTGTTTAGCCGATTTAGTTGTAATTTTGAATTTTGCCGGTAAGGTGAACACCATATTGATGTCCACAAGAGGGGTGCCGTCGTGAATCATTGGTGACCCCAAATCATCTAAGGGATCAGACTCTTCATCGACTTGTTCCTTTCTCCTCCACTCCTGTTTCACAGCCTTCACTGGCCGCAGTTCGTTGAATGTTTGATCTCTCAACTTTTCCTGTTCAGCCTCCCTGATCTCTTGAGTCCTCAAGCGCTGAAGTCGTCTACGTTGGGATCGGCTAAGTCCCGATAGACACCACCTAGGTTTGGGTTCGATCGGCTTGCGAATCTTCCCTGCCAGATCATTTGCCGCCCTAGTAGGCTCTGAATGCCTAGCCTGATCCGGCATAGATATCCACTCCTGGACCGGCTTCCTTTGTTTTTGGCTAAGCCAATTACGTATCGGTCCAGATAGCCTTTCTTTAGCCGATTGCCTCGGCCAATCATTTTGAGGGTAATGCTCCATCGGACATGACTGTGGTGACGACAGTGCCACACCCCTCTCCCAGTAGAACTGTCAAAAGGGGCATCGTTGATGGGCTCTTTCCAAGTCGTCTGGTCAATATAAGTTATCTGGCCGATGAGGATGCTGCTTTTGCCGATTGCTTATTTTCTCATATTTTTCAAGTAGCTGAGAAAACGTCGGCTTGGGCCTGAGTACTAGCTTCCATGGTGGCGATCTTTCAGCCTTATACCATCGTCCGACTTGCGGCTCTCCCTTTGGTTTAACTATCCTTGAGTTCTTGCCGTCCTGATCGGCTTCTATCTGGAATTAACCGATCGTTATCTTGAGGGTCTCACTGCCCTTTGAACTAGATTGAATGTCAACCCATCAAACCTGCTTGGATTCTTCGTCCATAGGCTCCTTCCCTTTTTGTGAACACTGGACCATGTTGATTGGAAAAGGGTCAACATCCACCTGCATGGTCAGCTCGTCTGCGAACTTTAGCCGACCATCTTCAATAGCTGACTGTATCAGTTGGTGAAAAATATTGCAGTCATTAGTGTTATGCGAGAAAGAGTGGTGCCACTTACAGTATCTTCATTTTTTGATTTCGTCGACCGATAGTATCTTCGTTTTTCTGAGCTCAGGGCTGCCAGAGAAGAAATACTCATAGAATCGGCTTTCCAGATCGTTCTAAAAGTGGACCGAATTCAGAGGCAGATTCGTGAACCAAGTAAATGCAGTCCCTGACAAAGATAAAGGAAACAACCTAATTTTCAGTCCGTCGGACTGGGTTGCCTCACCGCATTGGGCGATGAATCGCCCGACGTGTTCAAGGGTGGTGACAGAATCATCTCCTGAAAACTTGGCGAAATCAGGGACTTTGAAATTATGTGGATAAGGCATGCGATCTATGTAGTCGGGATACAGCTTTCTATAGCCGATAACCCTTCCCTTCGGCTGTAAGCCGAATTGATCTCTCAAGATAGCAGAGATCTGATCGGCCCAATTAACATTATTATCCGGCAGAGCATTGGGGTTGTGCCAATTGTGGCTGTAACTGGCATCCTACCCCCTGAGTGCAAACTCAGGCTGCCAATTGAATCTAGCTAATGGGTACTGAGGCAATTGATCGTGCCCATCAGCCTTTACGACTGGCGGCTCTGGTAAAGGAACAAAGGGCTCAGCATACGTGACCACCCTGTGTGGGACCGAATCCTTCAGCGGAACCGGTCCATGCAATTGTGGACCCCTACTGGATTCGATCGGCTGAGGAACCGATTGAACAAAAGCGTTGAACGACACCGACAGCGGCAAATTAGTAGGCATGTTCAGCTTTGCAGCGTCAGTGTACGCATGGTAATGCGTAACCCCACCAGGACGGGAACCTCCTGGGGTCAACACAATGGGGTAGGTCGGCACTAGCGAAGGCGTTGGGGCTGACACTTTCAATGTGTTGGTGCTTTGTGCCACCGAATAGACAGGATATGTTGGTAGTGCTTGCAGTGGATCTAGCAAACTCCTAGATGAAGCCAACTCTTGAGCAATCGACTTTACGCTATTTTCTATCATCGGCTTTATCGTTGTAACCAATGCCGATGATTGATTAATTAATGCATGATGCACAGATTGCTTAATCATGACCGGCAGCTCAGCTGGAGCTAGCATATATCGACTTACCGAGTCGGATGAGACGCCGGCATCTTCGAGAGGGTTCAGCGTTGGAAGCGCCATCTTCTGGGTAACCCCTTGTCGGGTTTTTTGGTACCAGCCCAACATCATCTCTTCCAGAGCAGCTTTTCGAGATCTCCTTGCGCTGTTCTGGGGACAAATCGTCCAATGTGGGGACGATTATGGCTTCAATATTGACGTCGGCTGGTGGAATAAATTTGCCTGAAATCATCTTTCCGGCTATCCCACCGAGCATGCCAAGAGTGTGTTGGCGCCAAAAACTTAAAGTAGGGTTTTTGGCTTCAGCACACTAGACGAACACCTGGTTCAAAGAGTGCCAACCGATTTGACCCTGGAATTGGTAAGGAGAAAATTGTAAATTCGCTCAAAGCCGATCTCGAACGATGACAGGCGTAACTCCGATCAGCCAAAAGCCGATCAAGATGGAAGACAGATTAACGATCAAGGCTAATCGGAAGGTAAAGGCAGACCAACTCTGAAGAAGCGATGCACAACAAAATTAGAGCAGATCGAACCTGGGGTGTAGTCGATGATGATCAACATTCGGCGATGCGCAACTTTTATTGATCGAAATCGACTTACAAAGTTGAGCTACAAGACTAAAAACAAAGCTAATAGACAAGAAAATAAAGATGCAAATTTGGTTGAGGTGTGTCCTCCTTAGCCGGCCTGGGCTCTTCTTTTATACCCTTCAGCCGATCCGAGTCCTAGTACAATACGGTGTCTAACAGAATCCGTATCGGTTTGGGTTTCCTGAACAATCTTATCTATTTCCAAATGTCTTCACCGTGCGCTATCCAAAGTCCGCTGCTCTCGGATTGCTGATTAAAACTGCTCCTGCCAAATTTTAGTGCAAACACAATCTTTGGTTAAGTCACCTGTATCAATTTTTTGGTTAAGTCACCAAAAGATAAATTGTGAGTCAATTATTTGAGCAGTGCGTTCTCCCTCTTCAATTCAGTATAGAATCTCAACAGGGGAAGAAGGTCCCCACCTCAACTTTACAATTGCATGTTCCGCAAAACTGGATGATTACAGCGAAGAGCAATATGTTTTTAACAGAGCTCTCAAATGGAGTTGCAGTAAACCAATAACGAATTATTCCATCAGCATATCAACTGTTACAACATCACAGACTTGGACATTCTACATTTGGAGTGCAGCATGAGGCAGAAAATATAATTTCCGGACTTGGTATTTGACTTTATTATTGAGAGGTATATTGCAGACATACCTTTCCATTGTTGGGATATGTTAAGGACAAGGGGTAGCATATGGGTGCAGGCAGTGGCGGAGCCAGGCCTCGGGCCACCCGGGCCTGGGCCCGAGGCCTGGCCCAAAATACCAATGCAATACTCAGTGTGGATCCAAAACAAAAGACAACTCTCTCCCTTTCGCTCGTGGGCCGGCCCCAGGCGCCCGGCTAGGCTGGCTCCGCCCCTGGGTGCAGGTTCAGCAGGATGTGCAAGTCTCAGTGATAAAGTTCTATTTGATAACTTTATTTTTGAGAGAAATTTTAGACTTACCCAAAATGCTAAGGACAAGGGATTGCATGTGGGTGCAGGTTCAGCAGGATGTGCAAGTCTGAGTGATAAAGTTCTATTTGATAACTTTATTTTCGAGAGAAATTTTAGACTTACCCAAAATGCTAAGGACAAGGGATTGCATAGGTTCAGCAGGATGTGCAAGTCTCGGTGATAAAGTTCCATTCGATTTTGCAGATTTTACATGCAGTTTCATAATGTTCACTACAATGTTACATTGGTCATCATGAAATTTATGAAATTGTGACGAGGCAGTCCTCTTGACCGAACTCATACTTCAGAGCCAGGCCTTACACAGAATATGTATCACCAACTTATAAACCTTATAAAATTCTGCACCAAGTTAACTTGTTCTTAGGACAATAACTACAAATCCCTTGTGTATTGTTATATTCATACTACAAAATTATAACAATCATTTTCATATTTCATTACACAGGAAAAGTATCATCTTCTATCTGAACCTAACAAAAAACAGTGGTTAGCCCAGACATTTAGAACGCAATTACTGACTGCATCTGGTCTAACGATTTCAATAGCCGAATGACACCAAAGTCAGCAACAAGTGCGAACTGAGTCAGATTCCAAACCAGCCATGACAATTTATGTGTTGTTAATACTAAATAATGCATAATGTGTAGGAAGTAGGCAGTGTTACCTTTAACTTCTGTGGTAAACTTATGTTGTCTTATATTGTTTTTTTCTACAAATTTCACAAATGCCAAAATCATACCCTGAAGCAAAACAGAGGCAAGACCCTTGTCTAGAAGAAATCCACAAATCAGCACAAAACAAGAGCAAGTGGCACCAGCCTACAACTGATTTGCACAGCTTACCTGCAGGCACCACAGTGGCATATGCCGCGGCATTTTGGGCAGTGTCTTTGGCACAGTTAGAATTAATCTTGCATAAGTAGGAAACTGATTCGTTTCGAGTAAAATTCATTTTTCATTAGGTTAGTTTGTAGTACTACTATATAACCAAGGCACTAGTTACTTGTAACCTATAAGAAAAATAAGAGAAATAAAACAACAGAAAGTGCTAGCTGTGCTACACCACAAATATTATTCTCTCCATATGCTATTGTTTTCTTCCTTCTGTTCATGCGCATGTGTTCATAATCCAGAGCTAAAACCAATCGACACTCTCATTATACCTGAATGAACCATCAGCAAACACACAGGCAATCACGATTTGCTGGTGTGAAGCATTTCAAATGGTATAAGCTCACTTTGTTTTGTTGTGCGCTATCAGTCCAGCACCATTAGCTCTCCAAGGGTAGAAATCCCTTCTTTCCGGGCAAGCCAGTTCTGTTCCTTTCTGGTAGCAAGAGGTTCCATATCAGATTAAGTGAAGGGAATGTTAGACAGTATCCTAGATTGTCTTGTATAGATATTGCTAGTATCCTGCATTGCCTTATATAGATGTTGTCTTATATAAGCTTTCCTTTTGTAGCATCATGTACATATGTATATTCTAGCCTATTAGCTTCAAAATGAATACAAGTGTTATTCATAACAAGATATCAGAGTAAGGTTTTGAGCGGTAGTGTTTTATCGGCGTTGCACTCGCGTTATCCACCACCTACTCCTTGTTGATCGGCCGCCGCCGCTCTTCCTAAGGCTTTTCCTGCTACCAACTGTCTTCAATTCCCCAATCTCTGTCTCAGCATGAGCTAGCTCCGGTGAGACCACCGACAAAATTGGCAACCTTAGCGCCAGCGCCGGCCCTAGGGGGGGTGAGTTGGGCAGCCGCTCCGGCCCGCCTGGGCCCCACCCTTGTATATGTACTAGTATTAGTATATTGTATATATAACAGTATAATATGTATAGTTAGTAGTACGTGGGAAACGAAGCGTCGGCGCGTGAGTACGTGACCTCTGAGTCCTGACGCGTGATATATATATATATACATATATATATACACATATATATATTAATTAGAAGGGCCCCTATTTTAAATCTCATTCCGGGCCCCTGAAATCTCAGGATCGCCACTGCTTAGCGCTCCTCCAGCCATCCTCCCACTGCAGTACTCCGCTGCTCACATTGGTCCATCGCTGAGAAGTCATTGTCCCGCCTGCCGCCACAGCAGTCCGATCGTCCAAGCAGCTGAGAAGCTGAGGCTACTCCAGTCAGGATTGTCACAGGCGCTAGGATCGGCATCACCTGACTGCACTGCTCCCGTCGGCCTCATTGTGACCTCGCGCCTCCTCTACCTCCGTCGCCCTAACCAGCTCCTCTCAACGCTATCTATCCTGACCCACGTTAGAGGCGCCTAGCTGAGTTGAAGGTTGCCATCGGCTGTAACATCCTAAATTTTGGCTAAAATTAACTTAACATTGTTATTTATCAATTTTGCAAATTTTAAAATTTTTTAGAATTTTCTAGAATTTATTTGGAAATTATTTAATACTTTTGAATTAGGTTTAGTGTGAAAATTATTTAAATATATGAAAATTTTAAATAATTTTTTTCAAAATATTTTATTTGAGCTCTAAAAATATTTCAAAATATTTTTTAGAATATTTCTGGATGATTATTGTACATATTTTTAGACATTGATACGCTGATGGGTTTTTCTTGTCTTTGATGGTTGCAGAATCCATTTGCTAGGTCATGGTAAGGCGGAGGATGACCGGGACTAAGTGAGGTGCATCGGATGTCCGCACGGTTGAAGATCGCCGAAGATGATCAGAGACGAAGTCCGTGCAAGCCAAGAAGACAAGGAAAGGCGATGATGCTAGCTAGATGCCGCGTGGATCGATGAGGGCTGTTGAATAGCGGTCTAGTTGATAGGTTAGCAGGTCTAGATAGTATGCTTTGAAAACCGTGTAAGAAAACCTATTATGTATGTGAGTTTTGGGTTAGCCCTTGCATGGCTGTGTGAATGGGTTAATCCTAGCCATTTGATGAGTGCTCTAGGGTTGAGGGACTCATCCAAGGGTGATAGGTGGCCCAAGAGTAGGGGTGTAAATGGGTCGGGTAATACCCGACCCGTACCCGTACCCGGATGCAAAAGTACCCTAATGGAAAACTATTTTACACTACCCGCCGGGTACGGGTACGGGTAGTACCCGGGTAGGTCAAATTCGGGTTCGGGTCGGGTACGGTATTAGCAATACCCGGCGGGTACGGGTCGGAATCGGGTACCCGAATAAATCTAACAATTCGGGTACCCGGAAGCGTAGCCCAAGCGTCAACGGCCCAAGTGCGTTGGCGGCCCACTGGCCCAATTGGCAGTGCATCAACTCAAAACCCAAGAAACCCTAGGAGCTGCCCTGTTTCACCACTTCAGTACTCGATAGTTCGGTCTTCGGTGGCGGCTTCCCTAGCAAGATCTCGCCACCGCCTCCGCCTCCGCCTCCGCTGCCTCGCCTCGCCTCCGCCCGCCGCCTCGCCCGCGCCTTTCACCTCCGCGGCATCTACAACTGCCAAAGCGACACATTTTTGACAAATTATTTGTGCTTTAAACACGTTGGACACCCTTTACATTATCTCCTATTTGGAACTCAATATTTGGCAAGTTATGCAACAACTAGATATTGTAATCTAGTTGGAGTTTAGATCAGATGGGGTTTATCTGAACAAGTATCGGAAGTTGGTCTTTCAGAGTTTGAGTCTGTTAGTTATTCAATTTACCGGATGGGAACAGTTATTATTCCAGTTTCAACTCTGATGAGTTCATTGAGTCCGTCTGGTGTTTGAAGTCCGGATTTCAATCTGTAAATCGCATATGTATTTGCTCCAGGAATGCATCCAGTGGGTATCATTTGGGATTCCAGAACTGAGAAAAATCCTGTCCGTAGTTGAGGTTGTGGAGTCTACAGCTTTTTATCACCTGGATTCTCCAACTAGCACCATTCCTAAGAATAATAGATGTTGTAATTTTGTTTTAGTCCACTGTCTAAACTTGTGTTACTTATCTTTACTTATTGAACGAATTTTCTCCCAATGTGTTGGCTACTCACCGGCACATTGAGTTTCTTTTTAAAAAAAAAACAGTATGGTTTCGCTTGCAGGACACAACAAGTCAACTAGATTCCTATGTTTATCAATTTTGGTCTGCATTTTCTGATAGTTTGAGTCTGTTAGTGCTACTAAAGAAGAAAGACCTTGATCATTCTGCTTTATGTGGCTGTAATGCCTGCAGTGTGGTATGATTTTATTGCTTGCAACCGAACAGGCATATATGACACAAAATTTATATATGGATATAGCAGGAAAGTGCATTCTATCTGCACTCTTGGAGAGTACTCTACAAGCCCGTATCCTTTTATTCCCTGCTTCTCAGAGTGGCTATCAGTTGGACACTAAAAGTAGAACAGCTTTGCACTTGCTATTGTCACGATATCAGTGCCTTCTTATTGTATTATGTTATGTCCTAGTATGATAGTTGGATTGTTTTCATCGTATGTTTTGATTCTAGGTATTTCGCACTACCCGATGAAGTACCGTTGTTTGTATTATACCCGTCAACACTACCCGAACCCGATTTCTACCCGTTCAGAGAAAATGCTACCTGCTACCGCAGATACTCTACCCGATTTTTACTACCCGTGTCTGCACTCCATACCCGGAGAAAAAATAATAGGGTAGGGTATGGGATGACCTACTACCCGCCTGAACCCGACCCGTTTACACCCCTACCCAAGAGTAGTATAAATAGAGAGGGAGGGGTAGCATCCTCTTGAAGGTTGTAGAGGTTTTTATGCTCCTTTGAGGTTTGCCTACTTTATTGTGAGGCTTTGTAAACCTCCCCTTCGAAAAATGTAAATCTTTTTCATTCGTGCTTGAATTTATATTACGCATTTATTTAAATTCCTACAAATTGCTTTCTCGCAATTTATTTTCTCGCAATTTAGATTTGCCTCCCCTCCTTCTAAATGCTGCTGATCTAGGATGTCTTGAGTGTTCTCATATGGTTTTACATCTCTCTTGCACCCTAGAATAGATTAGAGATCAAGTTTTCTATCAAGTTGTAACTCTGTCCAGAACGTGTTCCTCACACAGCAGTCAGTGTTTGATTTTTAGAAAAATCATTTTTGAGTGATTCTTATTGGATAAGGTGCGTGACTCCCATATCCATTTGTGAAAAAATTGGAGAGTCCACTGGTTGCACCGTTTGGGCTCCATGAGGTGAATACTGAGCCCTAAGCTTTCTATTCAAAGTTCCTGATAGTCTATGGTATTTGATTTTTTTAATTTTTCTACAAGGAGCTTTGAGGTGGTTTTTAGTGGAGTGCTTCATGACTCATTTTCTCATAGGGAGAAAAATTCTAAAATTTCTAGAGCAACAGAAATCCACCAACCACCTACTCCAATTGAGGATAATTTCTGAAAAAACTGCTTTTGCTTTTCTAAAAGTGACTTTTGTGATTTGGCTTAATCTCCTTTCTAAAAGCAACAGTTGAATTGATTCCTTTTTATTTGGACACTTGACCACCAGGATTGTGATTAAAAATTCCCCACATATTCTATGGTTCTCATCTATGCAAGCTAGGGGTACACATAGTAGTCTAGTTGTTCACGATTTCTTTTGCGTGATCTTTTCGAGGTCTTAGTTGGAGTATTTTGTGGGAAAATTTTATTTTGCGACCATTCACCCCCCTCTATTCGCCATCTCGATCCTTCAGTAACCCAGAAAAATACCATTAGAAGAATAAGACTCAAACTTATGTAGATTACTAGTCTTCAAAATAAAACACTTGCAACCAAACACACGAAAATGAGAGACACTGAGCTTTCGTCCATACCTCAACTCATAAGAAGTGTGGTGCAAATATGCTCTCAAGAATACATGATTAGAAACATAGCAAGTAGTAGCTATAATCTCAGCCCAAAACTTCCTAGGAGTACTATACTCGTCTAGCATCATCTTGGCCATCTCTACCAGGGTCCTGTTCTTTCTTTCCACTATGCCATTTTGTTGAGGGATGTAGGGAGAGGAGAACTGATGCTCTAAACCAGACTCCACACAGAAACTCTCAAAGTAGAAGTTCTTGAACTTCGTGCCATTATCATTGCGTATAGCTCGTAAGGCACCTAAAAGCTCAAAAGACAACCTACTGACCAATCCCTTGAAATGAGAAAAAGTCTCATCCTTCGAGGCCATGAAAAACACCTAAGAATACCTCAAAAAATTATAGACAATGATAAGAACATACCACTTCCCACCCGCTGACTGCACCTAGCTAGACCAACAGTGTCCATATGTAAAAGTTATCCTAGTGCATCAGTCATCACAACAGTGACTGAATGATGAGAAGCAGCAACCATCTTGCCATATCGGTAAGGAGAGCAAACTAAGTTTTTGACCATCTTGAGTTTTGGCAAGCCACAAATGAGATCATGGTTGCCAATGAGATCATGGTTGCCAACTCTAGTCAAATGATCAAAGCCAATGTGACCATGTCTCCTATTCCAGAAGGAGAGATCACAGGACTCATAAGCAATCAAACAATGAAGAGAGTCTACAGAAGAAAGCAGAAAAATCATTACGAAAGACTCTCCCATGTCTAGAAATCTTACAAATTAACCCTTCTAATGAATCAAAGATTCTACAGGCACTACTCTTAAAGCTTACCTCGAAAGAGTCATCGATAAGCTGAGAAATAGAGAGCAAATTATATTGTAGTTTACTCACTAAGATAACATTCTTAAGAATAAAATTATTATTAAAGCAGATTGTACTTTTAGCAATGACTCTACCTGAAGAAGCATCTCTAAAAGTGATCAACTTATCACCGGAGGCTCGGACTAGGGAAGAGAATCAACGAAAATCTCCAGTCATATGACAAGAACAACCAAAGTCAACAATCTAAACCTCTCCCTTCCCCATTCGACAAACTTGATCAAGACACAAGAGAGAGAGATGAATCAGTACTAGGATAAAGTGAAGATCTAGGAACCCAATTGTCGGCGTATTCCGCCGGACAGGCCTGGAGTCTACAGACCGGGTTTGGTTCGGAAGGAGGGCGTCTTCGCGGCTAGCTAAACCTAGAGGGTGAAAACCCTAGAGACTCCCACACGAAGGATTCCTGCGTCTATGAACTAGAGATGACACAAAGATTTTACCCAGGTTCTGGCCCCCTTTCCCTTGGATAAAAGCCTTACTTCCTGCTAGATTGTTTAGAGAGTGTGCAAAGCTAGTACAAAGTTCTCGTGTTACAAGTTCTCTCTAGACTATGTCATGGAGCTCTTGCTTGCTCGGATGCAACACTACTCGAAGGCTCGCCCACTTTTCCCATGCACCGGAGGCCCTTATATAGGCCAAAGCTAACTGGAGTAGGTAAAAGGAGGGTCATCATGCTGATCCTGATACATTTATTACCCTTCCTATGCTGTCCAGCCCTCCAACCTCATTAAATGCCGACGATGGCTTCGCCCGGCCCGCCGGATGTGACCCTTTTGACGGGTTGGTGAGAGGCGCCGAGAATGGGCTTGTAGCAAATCCCGCAGCTGACAAAGTGTTCGACATCGCTGTCCTGCCGCCTTAACGGCACGCGACAAGGGAAGGAGCCTTTGAGGTGAAGCCACCGCACCACCTTTTTGTCTTGCGGCGGGCGAGCAGTGGCGCCCACGCCACTGCCGCCGGGCGCCACGTGGATCGACCGGCTGGGCGAGCAGGGCGGTGCCGCCACCGCCGCTGCGCGGCACGTGGGATCGACCGCCGGCGAAGCAGGGCGTGCCGCCACCGCCGCCGGGCGCCACGTGATCGACCGCCGCAAGCAGTATGCCCTGCTCACTGCCGCCAGCGCCACGTGACTAACCGCCGGGCGAGTAGGGCGTGTTTCGCCACCGCTGCCGGGCGCCGCGTGGATCGCCTCGCCGGCGCAGGCGCCTCGCCACCGCCGCCGGGCGCCACGGGATCGACCGCCGGGCGAAAGGGCGTGTTCACCCACCGCCGCCGGTGCCACGTGGATCGTGTTCGCCACCTGCCGCCGGGCGCCACGTGGATCGCTCGGCCGCGCGCAGCAGTGCCTCACCCACCGGTCGCCGGGCGCCATGTGGGTCTGGCTATGTTGACCGCCATGTTGATCGCTTAGCGGCGGAGAGGGTACCCCAACAGAGAGTACGCCGACAAGAGCCCCCGGCCCGCCTCAGCGCTGCACTCAATGCTTCCTTTAGAACCTTCATTAAATGCTTAGCGTGTTCTCGGTGGGGCCACCACTATGAGGATACGACCGCCTCGGTCCCCCCTGTATCCGCAGATTTTTCTCGACTCGAGGACAAGAGCCCCGGCCCGCCTCAGAAGCTGCACTCAATGCTTCCTTTAGAACCTTCATTAAATGCTTAGCGTGCTCCTAGGTGGGGCCACCACTCATGAGGATACGACCGCCTCGGTCCCCCCCCCGTGTATCCGCAGATTTTTCTCGGGACCTGAGGTGACGCACGATTTTGTCCTTCGCGAACCGCTTGTAGGGGCGATATATAGGTTCATCTCAGATTGCGGTTTTACGCCTTCTTCTTCCTTGCGCACTCCAACTCTCGCTTCTCCAACTTTCTTGCTCGAAAAGCTTCAGACTTTCTTCATCTCCATGGCACCCTCCATCCCTGCCTCCACCAAAGGATCACGCTGCGGTTTGCCGCAACACAAGTAAGGATCACACAAGTCATATGGGACTTGGGCAAAAACGACCTTGAATCCGACAGAAATGCTAGGCGAGCTTGGTCTTAGCGCTTGGTTTTTGCGCGATTGTCACTTGTTCAAACTCTTCTCGAACTCGCACTCGATGATCGCTTGAAAACGTGTTGCAACAGAGCGTGGCGAGGCAACAAGTTTCCTAAGTGTTTTAGACCACCGCACTCGACGGTGACAACCAATGGTGCTTCAGAGAGCCAACCCGAGGCGACGAGCCGTGTTTGAGTACCACGCCTAACTTGCACCCTTGGCCGCTATCGAGCTTTAACGTTAACGCTTTTAGCACACTTCCTTTAATCATGAGGGGTTAATTTTAGCACTCGTGACAATCACGCATAATTTGACCCATCTTAGCGCATGCACGTAAGAAAATGGTCGAAATGCGATGAAGCACTTATCTTATTTTTTTTATCATTAATTACCACCCAAGCATCTGGGTGACCACGAGAGACTTGGGGCGTAGCACGAAGAAGCTTGGGGCGACCACGAAGAAACTTGGGGCGACCAGCCCCCGAGCTCCTAGCCGACCACGAAGAAGCTTGGAGACTTCATGCAATAAGTCGGCGCCTCTAGGTCTTGGTGCACAGCTACTAACAGAATGAGTAGGCATATGCAAGATAAAACCGAATGATATAGGTCCCCGCATGGAGTGAGCCCCGGTCCCTTTTTGATTTCTATGTCCTTGCGATTTTTTTGGAGATCGAACCATGGTGTCAGGTGTCAAAGTCATGGGCTTCCGTGAGGGTACTAGACCAACAATGCTCAAGGTGACAACCAATGGTGCTTCAGGAGCCAACCCGAGGCGCATGCGAGCTGCTTGAGCATCGCAGATCTAGCCCGCCTCGCCGCCTGGTCCTTGTCGGACATGCACACCGTGTGACTCAAGAGATCACTAAGGAATTAGCAAACATACTGAACCAAATGACGTTCACGCAAAAAGCTCGCCGCTAAGGGCACAGAAAGGGACAACAATGGTAAATTGAAAGCCTTCTAGGCAACAACTTTTCTAACCGCCAGGAGCTGCCAACCAGCCGAGGGAGAGTCTTACCTCATGGTCGACTGTATGCAGCAATGGGTACTTACAATTTCTTCAAGGATAGAATTTCCGAACGACTCTATGTTATAGGAATTTGTCATTGCCCTCGGGCTAACCGGATCACCTGCCGAGATATCAAACCACCTTGAAGGGCCCTCCCATCGGGAGACAGCTTTGTGTAACCCAAGATGCGCCTGAATTCGTGACAAGACCGGTCGCCATCGCCGTTGTTCTTCAGAGACCCGTGGCGTGGTACCGCCGAGACTTTGTCAGAAGCGGCGGCGCAAGAGCAAAGACGATCCCGCACTCCTCCAAAAGGTTGACATCTTCGCTGAGATCCTCTTGGTCTTTTTGTTGAACACCGAGACGCTGGGAGCCGAAAGGACACTGAGGGGAGAACACCTCGACAGATACCAGAAGAAAGGCGCTCGCCTGCGGGTCTTGCTGGTGCGGTACGGAGCGACTACAAGACGGCCGGAGTTTTTCCGCCCACCGCTACGCCTTTTGTGAAGCCGGTCAAACGCTTTGTCTTGAGGTTCTTCAAGACCAGCCAAGCATGCTGCTTCGCTGTTCGTTGTTCATGGATGGGCCATCAAGCAAAACATACCTTGGTGCCCATTTCATCGCAGAATTCCGTGAAGGCCGTGACCGGTGAATCGATCCCGTTGTCGGTGATGATGCGACATGACCTCCAAGCGGGCGAAGACCTCACAAGATAAACTTGACGGCGCAAGAAGCGTGATGGCGCCGCAGACCGCCGCCTCAACCCACTTCAGAAACTTATCGATGGCGATTTAAGAGGTGGGTGAAGCCCCCTCAGGGCTCGCGAATGGACTCAGATATCCAAATTTCTAGACCGCAAACGCCAGAGAGCGGGATGGTTTGCGAGCTCGGCCGGTCGGTGGATTTGTCTGGCGAAGAACTGACAAGCTTCGCATGTCCTCACCAACTCGCAAGCATCCTGAAGGGCGGTAGGCCAATAAAATACTTGGCGAAACGCTTTATCGACTAGCGCTCACGACATATGGCTCCCGACACGCCCATGGATATCGAGAGCAGGTTGCTCCTCTTCCCGAAAGTGATGCACTTCAAGAGGACTCCGCTTCGCTCGGGCGATATAGGTCCCCACCTACCAGGTATAGCACTTGGCCCACGTGCAATCTTCTTAGCCGAGGCATCATCGCTGGGGATCACTTGGTCACGCAGAAGGTTAGGATAGATCCATCCACCGATCTTCCCCGCTGCTGCATGCACCACTCGGTGCTCACCGGTACTCCCGGGCCAAGTTTTCGCACCGCCTCGGCGAAGACCGCCATCTTCCTCCTGCACTGGGCCGAGGCGGCACGCCATCTTTCCCCGAGCCGGGGCCATGACAATGCACCGCTTTCCCCGCCGAGCCGGAGGTCAGAACGCCTTGCCGCCGCCCCTCCCGAATCGGGGTCGCGATAACGACACCATCGCCCCCACCTCAATCGGGGTCCGCGATGGACGGTCACGATAGCCTTTCTTCAAGACTGATCGAACAGAGCCCTTGAGGACGCAAGCGCGAAGCCCGTCCGCAAGGTGATTGTCGCGCACGGGGACATGGATATATCCCAAACCTTCAAAATGACGCCCATTTTTGGACCTCCGCCAGTATGCCGCCATGGTGGGGTCGAACATTGAACTCCTTCCGCTTGATTGATGACCAGCAGGAGTCTCCTTGACTTGAGACGCCAATGCCCAACGCCAAGCGGCGCGCATCCCGCCACCTAGCCCTCAGACTCAGCTATGTTGTTCGTGGCCTTGAACTCGAGGGCGACTATATATCGGAGGATGTCACGGCCGGGAGACCAGACAACCCACCCCGCACCTCCAACCCTCAAGGAACCATCAAGAACAAGGTCCGTGGAGAGGGCACGGAGCTTTTTCACTGGAGTGGCGGAGTCCACTCGGCGATTTAACTCCGCCACCGACTTTTGATGGCGGCGTGGGTACGAATTTGAGGTTGAATTCCCCCACCCGCCCATTTTGCAATCCGCCTCGCTTTGCCAGGAGGATCTCTCGAGAGGGTAGGTCAGTGACCACGGTAATTTCCGCCCTTGAAATAATGGCGCAGCCTCGACGCCACCAGATCAGACAAGATTTTTTGAGCTCATGGTATCGGGTCTCCGCTCAGGCAAAGACCTTGTCCGATGTAGTACACCGCCTCGGACGCCTTCTCTCGCATCAAGATCAAGGCCACCACCACCGGGGTGGCAGCTATGCGTATGAGAGCACGACTACCCGGTGCGGGAGACCAAGACTGGGAGATGAGAGGTACCGCTTCAGATCTTCAAACGCCTTCTGGGCTTCTTCAGTCCACTCAAAGTGGTTTGTCTTCTTCAACAGCTTGAACAGAGGCAAGCTTTTTTCTCCCAACCAGCAATGAATCGCCTCTGTGGAGGCCAAAGCACCGCCGTGCATTGAACTTGCTTGAGTCAGGTCAAGGCTTCATGTGTTCGATGGCCGATATCTTGTCGTGGTTGGTTTCAATGCCCCTATTGACACCGAAGCCCAACAATTTTGCTCTGAGGGCACAATCAACACGACTTTTCCCAAGTTGAGCTTCAGATAGTTCTTCCCGAGGTTAGCAAAGGTTTCTCCGTGTCTTGGATCAGCTTCTTCACTTTTTTGATCTTCACAACTAAATCATCAACGAACCTCAAGATTTCGCCCTATCTGGGGCGAAGGTAATGTGCATGGCACGCTGGTAAGTGGAACCAGATTCTTAAGCCAAAAGCCATTCTTACATAACAAAGAGACACCCGTAGGGGTTACAAAAGCGCTCTCTTCATCTCCAAGTGCTATGCTAACTGTGGTATCCGAATACGATCCAGAAGCACAAGAAGCCAGACCCTACCGTGGAGTCAACAATGAGATCGACCGCATAGGGGTAAGGGTCCTTCGGCAGCCTTTGTTGAGGTCGATGAAGTCGACACATGCGCCCACCTCTCGTTGGACTTCTTGACGAGCACGGGTTGGCGAGCCACTCAGATGAGAGACTTCGATGATCCTCAAGGCCAACAGCCTTTCTACCTCCTCCCGGATGGCGCCTTGCCGCCCGGCTACCGCCCCGACCTTCACGGATCGGGCGCGCTTTTAGGAACGCCGCCAGCCGGGCCGATCACCTCCTCGGGACCCCACCATATCGGACGGTTGCCAGCGTAACACGCCGGAATTAGACCGAGGAAGGTGACGAAGGCCTTCCTATTTGGCGCCGAGGTCGGGCGCCAATGTTGACGATCTTTTCGGGTTCGCCCTCACTCGAGCGATCGCTTTAACCTCACCGGCAGAGCCAGTGAGGCACGGTCCGGCCCGAGGGGCTCCCGAGGAAGTGGCATCCGCTACCGACGCAGTGGCACCGGACAGCTCGAAAGATGCTTGTGACAAGAAGGCTTCGCTTTATCCACCGGATCACAATGGGGCCACCGCCCCAAAGATCTTCACCACCAAGTAAGCATAGTGGGTTGCCGCCATGAACTTGGCCAACGCCAGCCGGCCAAGCAAGGCATTATAGGGGAGGTCGAAGTCGGCGACCTCAAAATTCACCATTTCGGTGCGGTAGTTGTCTTTGTCCCCGAAGGTTACATGGAGACACACCTGGCCAAGGGGCATCAGGCTGGATTCTGGGTCTACCCCGAAGAGGGGCAGAGACGGGCGCAGATCCTGCCGCGAATCTGGAGCGCCAGGAACGCTGAGGAGGACAAGAGGTTGACAGAACTCCCTCTCGTCCACTCAAAGACGCTGCCTAGCCAAGACGTTTCCGGATGGTGGGCGACACCACGACCGGAGATGCCCCAGCCGGGTGGCGCCTCGTGGTGGTCCCGACGTAAGGTGAGGATCGCTCGACCACTTCAAAGATCCGACCCGCCCCGGCTCGATGTTAGGGCGCACACCTCCTTCCTTAGCCGCTTATAGGCGGCGTTGGAGGAGAAGGTGGACGAGCCGCCATGGATGTAGGCCACAAGATGATCACCGGCTAGAAAGATACGGGCCGGATCTTCGCTTTCATCATCATCGGGCGGCGTTCCTTGAGCCGCTTCTCCACCATCTTGTCCACAACCCGGCAGCTTGTTCAGGTCTGGGTATTGGTCCGATGAATAGGGCAGTAGGGCTCGCCCTCCTTCTGGTTGCGGCGGTCGTCACGCCGATCGCGGCGGTCATCACGCCCGGTCGCGGCGGTCATCACGCCGGCCACGACATTGCCACGCCATGGCGATCATTCATTGCGCCGATCACGCGGTTGCGCCTGTGGGCGCAGGTCCTCGCCTCGACTCGGGCGGCCAAGACCCGCCTGGTCTCGCCTCGCTTCGCGCTCGCTGCTTTCTGCTTTTATGGTTTGAACCCTTAGAGGTCCCGACCTCTTCCTTGCCCCGCCACCCTTGGGGCGGCTACGCCCCCTCGCTCATGCCCGCCATGCACACCCCAGCGAGGGAGAAGAGCTCGGAGGTGGTGTTGATGGAGCGGGTGGCCATCTTCTCTTCATTTTATGATCACAGACGCCTCCCAAAGGCGATGACGACCGATCGCTCGAGATGTGGGGATCAGATTGCGGCAAAGGGCGTAACCATCGATGAAGTCGCTGCGACTCCTTCTTTGCTCCAGAGCGTGGAGATCGCCCTCCACGCCGGCTCGCAAGAAGGAGCCTCGAAAGTTGGCGCACGAAGAGGTCGCACAACTTCCCCACGAGTGCACCGATCCTGGGAGATTTAGCGCCAGAGCGCGCGAGCCACCAAGGCTGTTGAGAGGTAGTTGGCCATGACCTTTTCAGATCCGCCAACCGCCCGCACCATCGCCGTGTAGATTTGGAGGAACTCCTCCGGTTGGTGGTGCCGCCATATTTTTCTATGTCCGCCGCGGAACTCGCTCCACCACGCCACGCGCGCAGCTCACGGAGAAGGCCTGCACCACGCCAGAGGGAGCCGAGCCGCCATCGGGGCCCGGTCCGGAGACCATTCATGGGAGGCGAGGTCTGCCTTAAAGAGCTCGGAGGAGGAACCTCCTCCTTGGTCCGAGAATGAGAGCCACGGGGACTTCATCGTCCGATGCTACTCGCTACCGTGGGCAGCTGTTTGGTCCGGGTGCTGGCAGCGGCGGCCATGGAGGTCATCACCGTGCCGCCGGCGGCTCTCATCCAGATGAGAACGGAGGTCCCCACGTTCCTCAAGAACTGGATCGGCATCAAGGCAGCTTTTTTTTTTGACTCCCGCCGCCAGGCCTTTCGTTAGGGCGGCCGAGGCTCGAGAGCGCCAGATAGCGCTTTAGGCGCCAAGGTACGACGATACTGACCGCCGGGAGCTCTACCCTAAGTCGGGCCAGATCCACGAGGCCGCGATGTTGCAGCCCACGGAGTGGCCGGGAGTCTCCGCGAACTCCACCGGAGGGTGGTCCGTATGGGCACGAGCTGCAAGGCAAGTTCGCGTGAGTGGCCGCCCATGGCCAACTCGCGACGAGACGGGCTGCTCCACCGCCTAAGGAGCAATGGCCGCCTTGCGGCGGGGTGAGACGGTCCTCGACCGGTGTGATGGCGGAGGCGCTTGGTCATCGCCGCCTCGCGATATTCTCGATGCTAAAATCCGCCATCTTCAGATGCATGGGCTTGTTTCTAAATCGCGAACGCCAAGTCCGCCGGAGTTAGCCAGGAAACCAACCACTAGCCCCTCACTGTGCGCCTGCCGGCCAGATTCCGCCAGACAGCTCTGAGTCTACAGACCGGGTTTGGTTCGAAGGAGGGCGCCTCAAGGTCGGCTAAACCTAGAGGGTGAAAACCCTAGAGACTCCCACACGGCGATTCCTCGTGTCTATGAACTAGAGATGACACAAAGATTTTACCTGTGTTCAGCCCCCTTTCCTTGGGTAAAAGCCTTACTTCTCGCTAGATTATTTAGAGAGTGTGCAAAGCTAGTACAAAGTTCTCGTGTTACAAGTTCTCTCTAGACTATGTCATGAGCTTTACTTGCTCGGATGCAACACTACTCAAGGCTCGCCCCTTTTCCCATGCACTGAGGCCCTTATATAGGCCAAAGCTAACGAGAGTAGGTAAAAGAGGGTCATCATGTTGATCCCGATACATTTATTACCCTTCCGTCTTTGTCCCTGCTCTCTCCAAATTTCATTAAATGCCGACGATGGCTTCGCCCGGCCCGCCCGATGTGACCCTTTTTGACGGGTTGTTGAGAGGCGCCGAGGAATGGGCTTGTAGCAAAAATCTCGCAGCTGACAGTTCCGACATCGCCGCCTGCCGCCTGCACGGTACGACAAGGAAGGAGCCTTCGAGGTGAAGCCACTCGCACCACCTTTTTGTCTTGCGGCGGGCGAAAGCAGGCATCCACGCCACCGCCGCCGGGCGCCACATGGATCGACCGCCGGGCGAAAGCAGGCGTGCCGCCACCGCCGCCGGTGTCAGGATCGATCGCCGGGCGAAGCAGGCGCGTGCCGCCACCGCCGCCGGCGCCGCGGATCGCTTCGCCGGCGAAAGTATGCGCCTCGCCACCACCGCCGGGCGCCACGTGATCGACCGCCGGCGAAAGCGGCGGTGCCGCCACCTACCGCCGGGCGCCACGTGGATCGATCACGGGCGAAGCAGTGGCGTTCGCCACCGCCGCCGGGCGCCACGTGATCGCTCACGGGCTAGCAGAGCGTGCTTCGCCACCGCCGCCGGGCGCCACGTGGTCTCTGCTATGTTGACCGCCATGTTGACTTTGCGCGGCGGAGAGGGTACCCCAGCGTAGAGTACGCTGACACCAATACTGAACCATACGATGCCTCAAAATACCAACCATAGAAGAAGAAGACTAGACTCTAGTGTCTCTCTTATGCTCAACTCTCACAATATCAGAAATAGCATTAGCAGAAGATCTAGGAGCTAAAACTGGGTTGGCCTGCCTTGGTGCAAAGGCCGGACCATTCTAGTGAGGTTACTTGAATCTCTTACCAGAATACACCTCACACCACTAATATCTACATCGATAGAAAAAATAAGGAATACCACGAGCAGCTTCAGGACTAAAACTCGACTGAACAACATGAAAACTAAGTCCTGGAAGCTACTTAAAAATTGGAGACTCTCTAACCTAACTAGAAGCAGTATGTGCCTTAGGAGTACTCAGAATCTGGAGATGATCCTCAATACACCTAAGAGTAACAACATGCTCATGCCTTGTGATCTTAGCGCGCTTGAAGCAGAAATCTGCCAAATGTCCATCCTTTTGATGTAGTGCATGTATACGCCGCCTGTTAGAGGCGTATGAGGAGTAGCAACCTTCTGGTCAAAAGTCCCATGGATAATCCCAGTAGACCTAAACACAGTAGTGCTCATCCTGGGAGTAACCACAATCTCTCCACTCTTGGAGCCACGCACAATGGTCGGAGGATGAGTTCTAGCATGCTCCAAGTAGTTAAATCCTAAACCCTAATTGAATCGACTAATCTTAGATTGGTCTAGAATGAGATTGGGCTTCTTCTTGCCTCCTACAAACTTCTTGAGAGTGCTCATGAGATACTCACACTCCCAGAAGAAAGAGGCACATGAAGAACAGGGAGAAGAAGAAGAACTCGGAAGAGAAGAATTACTGGCATGTCCATTTTCTCCCTCAGCATGGCTGTCTCTACCTTGAGGGCCTCACAAAAAAAGCAAGGAGCATTTCTAATTCTAAGGGTCTGGGCCTCTAGCTTCTTCCTAAGTTCGACTTGGATTTTATCCAAATCCCCCTTAATCTCAGCACATCACGAGCAACTTTCTTGTGACTTATCTAGTAAGTCCTTAGCAAGTTTAGTACACTTGACATTTGAAGATTCATTGCCAAGTTTTAGTTGCCAACAGCCCTCACAAAAGCTGACTGAGTCCTTAGAAGCATACATTTTAAGTTCATCATTTCTAGTAGAAAGCTTCCTAAGGTGAGTGCTCATGGCATCAATTTTAGCAAGCAGTTTAGGGCAATTTTCACACGAGGGAGTAGAGTGAGCATGAAGAAAACTAGCATTTAAAGGCATATAGTATTAACAGATTCATTGTTAGCATTCTTCAATCTAAGGCCATCAAGTTCAGAAAGCAAACTATCATACATGGTCCTTAGGTTCTCTAGCTCTACAAACAGAGCATCACACAAAGAACAGTTATCAGAAACTCGGGAGAGAGAAGATCTAAGTGAAGCTAACTCTTGAGTCAAGATACCTACTTCCTTCTCAAGCTCTGTACACCTAGCTCTAGCTTTAGCATAAAATTTTCCTAACTTGCAAAAAGCTTCATTGAGCTGGTCGTAGGAGAGTACCTCGTCTGAGTTGCTATAGAGCTCGGAGTCACTGATGACATTGGCATCTACCATGAAGCACATGCCGGTGAAGTCGTCGTCGCATTTCTTCTCTTGTGGATCATCCCCACCCTCGTCGCTTCATGTCTCCGTGTTGGAAAGATTGATGTCATTCAGTGCGGCGAGCACACAGCGGAAGAGCTTCTTATTCTTTAAAAAGTTGAGGTACTTCTTTTCACACACCGGCTCACGAGCTGGAGGCTTCTTGTTGTGGTTTTTTTTATGTAGTCATTCTTAGCCGAACCACTGGTGTCATTCTTACCCTTCTGCAGCTTAGGGCAATTCGTCTGTATGTGGTTGGGGCCACCACACTCGAAGCAGGTGATCATGCCACCTCTCTTCCTCTCCCTCACCTTCTTATATGCATCAAACAATTTGCGAGCTAAAAGAGAGCGCTCATTTCTGAATTTTTTTCAATTGGTCAGAGGTTGATCCAGTGGGATCGGTGACCAAGGCCATCGACTAAGATTTCATCTTCCGAGAGACAACATCAATCTCATGAGTCTTGAGTTGGGAATAAAGCCCGTCAAGAGTTAGAGTCGATAAGTCGGAAGTGTCCTTGATGGTGGTCACTTTTATCTCCCAAACTCGAAGATCGAGTATGGTCAAGAAATATCGAGCATTATCCAAGTTAGGGTATATGTAACCGACTGCTCAGAGGTCACTCAAAATCTTCGTAAAATGACCAAAGCACTCATCAAAACTCTCACCAGCGTGTTGTTCAAATTTGTTGTATTCATGCTTGTACTAATCCTATCTCACTGTCTTGATTTGGGTAGTGCCCTCATGGTAAGCATCGAGGGTTACCCAAATCTGGTGAGCGGATCGAAGGTCAGAGATCCTATCGTACTCACTGTGGCTAAGGCACTGTATGAGGATGTTCATTGCCTTAGCATTTGCCTAAACGTCAGCCATATTATCGGCCATGATGTTTTCATCAGTGGGAACCTCATACAGGAGCTTCACATTCTGTCAAATCTGGGAGCCCTTGGTAGTGATGTACGACTCCATTCATGACTTTCAAAAAGGAAAATCAACTCCAGAAAAGATGAGAGGATTAGTGGAATATTTGTCCGTCGCCATAACTCTTGAGACCGGTCAAGATCTCTGGAAAAGCATAATAGATTCTGATACCAATTGAAAGATCAAGATGGTGATCAGAGAAGAGTGAATGATTTTTAGACAAAGTGATCTGAACAAGCCTACACTAAATCAAAACGGAGCAAGAAATCCAAGTAAAACAATCTTGACTATTCGCCAGGATTACCAAGATATGCATGGCCTAGTAGTACCAGAGGCAGATACAAAGACTTGGATCAATTGTACCGAGTTTGGTAGTACCGCACAAGGGTCGATAGCACCGGGCACAAGAACAAAGAGAAAAACAACACGAATTCAAATGCCAAATCGATGCAACTTTTGATTGGCTGGACACAAACTCATGAAACTTAGTATATGTGATCTTAAGGATGTCAGGAACTTATTCCAACTTTCAATCACATGGACTGACATCAAAATTCTATCATTTTTTATTGGGAAGAGAAAACACACCAAGTTCAAGCAAAACACAAGAACTTGATCTTGAACTTACTCATGGGGTTTTGAAGATCAAGATGATTTTGGATAACCTCCCACTTGTCACAGCAAGCAAGAACTCAAGTCAAAATCTCCGTAAACATGATCTACAAGAAAGAATCACTCAAGAATACAAGATCGGTCTCTTGCAACAAAAATGCAACGATTCTTCGAAATAAGAAGCAATAGCATGTAGAAGGCGGGGTGTCGGGACCCGAATCTGCAAATCCGGACCCTTTGTATTTTCTGCACTAGTCCAGGATCACGCTAGTGCATACAGGTTAAACAGGGTTAAAGTACCACAATCATACACAGCAGAATAATAATAAAGTACTTCAAACATGTATATAAACAAGTTGCACGACCATATGGTCACCTTACAATAGTTTGCCACGCAGAGCTTACATTAGTCAGAGTATCAGGAAAATAACAGCGAAAAATAAAAGCTTGATGAACTAATCACTCTGCCATAGGCAACTGATGAGGCTCGCGTCCTAGTTCTCTGGCTCCTCAGCAAACTCCTCCTTCCAAGTAGGCGTAGACTCCTCCTCTGATATATTGTTGTTTGCAAGGGTGAGTACACACCGTACTCAACAAGTTATGCACAGAATGTAGTTCTATTACTACATGCATGGATTCTTACAAAGGAATGGTTCGATTGGTTATTTTGCATTGAATCAACATTTTAACTTATTATAGAAAGCAGCAAAACCATATAAACATAATAAGTTTCTCAAATTGTTTTTCCACATGTTTTTGACACACACTCCGAATCAAATTTCACAATTATCCTCGCACACACCACTCATCCCCATTTTATTTTCAAGATCTACCCCTTGACTGTAATCCCCGAGCTCTATCCAATTATGCGGAAACGGCTATTCAATAGTTTTGACACACTCGCAGAGGTCAGTACACTTTACCCACAAGATACAGTCGCTCACCACACAGGTGATTGATCGTAACAAAGTTTTTCAAAGATATTAGAGCCTTACTGAACTAGGTCTGTCCCATATCAGACATGTGGTTGTACGATTAACTCAGTTCAAAGGCTTGCAAGGTAAAGTCCTTAACTGACCAAGGCAAGACTTCCTTCTTCCAAAAGTTTGGCACATAGCCATCTCATTTGCTACACAGGCCTCCCTTCTGGCACAAAGTCTCAGTCCACTCGCCTCAGTCTAAATCATTTCTCACCCCAAATTGTCTTACGATGCAACACATGCTAGTAACTCAACCTCCATGTAGAACCACACAGGTCTCCACATTTAACGTCATTACCAGCAACATTCCACCATTTACCAAAATACATTCATTATTCCTTTAGTCAATATTGCTTTTGTTTTTCAAAGGATTATTTACGGTATATACAAGGCTAAGCAACTATCCACGGTTTAGCCTCCCATGTTGGCATATCATTACATCCAACTATTATTATCACTTAGGGCAACAAATGAATCATGGCATACAAATATTGGTGACAAGGTGGTAATAACAAATAGGTTGACTAACTAATCTACCCAAATTAATTAAATCCATTTTTAATTAATTTAGCAAACATAATTTGAATCAAAATACATTTTTAAAACTTAGAAGCAAAATGATCAACGCATAACTTGCCTTCAAACAGCTATTGATCCTGATCTAGAGCTTGGTCTTGCGCTAAGAATTCCCCCTCGAACCTTTTCGGCAAATCAACGTCTACTCGTAACAAATTGATACACAATAAATATAAATTATAGAGAGCAATATCAACTCTAAAAATTCCACAAAATTCATCAATAAATAGATATTAATTTTACAAATTTTTAAAAATTAAAATCACCTCAATCGGAGTTAAAACACAAAAGTTATAGCCTTTCGAAGTTTTAAATAAACAGAAAATCCTTAAAATCAGAAAATACGATTTATTTTAATTATTTTTATATGGAAAATTGGTATTTATGATGTCAGCATGACCTAATGATGACGTCAGCACCGAAATGAATTTCGGCAAAAATATTTTTATATTAAAAAATTATTTATGACGTTAGCGATGACGTCAACATGACCCGTGGCGCCTCTGGTCCTACATCGCGGCGGCGACGCATATACACCGGGTCCTCGAATGTAAGGGTCTACAAAGTGGATCGGCGGTATAGGCACATGCACCGGCCGACGACGATCAAGGCTACCCGCAGACGGCTTGCCAATCACCGATCGACACGCGGCGTGACCAGATCAACCGATACTCAAATCAATCTCGTTCGTCCGTTTCAAAACGAATAGCCGAGATTGATGAGGCGATTCAACTCAGATCTATTCCGGAGACAACACGTGGCTTCTTTGCTACCGTTGGATCCTGATTGAACGGCCAAGATTTAAACGGCGACGCCGACAGTACACGGGCGGCACCGACTTCGGTTTACGCGCGACACGCTGCTTACATCGGACGGGCCGATGAGGACATCACCAACATGGATACGACCAGCGGTTCTGCTGCCCTCCTTCCTCTCCCGCTTCCAATGACTACCAACGCCGCTCCATCTTCGTCACAAATGATCGACATCATGGAAACTTCGTCGCCGAGAGACCTTAATCGAAAAGCTCAGCTATTCAAGCCCACATCAATGCACAAGGGCCTCAAGCACACACCCCGAGAACAGCCCACGCGTCAAGGAAGGCCCATATGGAAGCCCAAGATGCCAAAAAGCTCGGTTCGGCCATCCAAAGAGCATGCCAACTTCAAACGGGCATAACTTGGGCTCCGGACTCGCTTTTAGCGCATGCACCACCCGCTTGAAAGCTTAGGAGATAAGATTTCCAATGGATCCAGCCCCACTTCCAAATTCACTCCAAAACGACAGAAAAATGCGGAACAATGTCACAGGCCAGAAATCTGTGGTGCTGCATCACTCACTTTTAGCCTATGGCCCATGTATCTTAGGGTTTTGGTGGCCACCGCTGTTTTGGCTGCCCTACTCCTCCTGGACGCCGCTATATATGTGGCCGCCACCGCTTTTTTACGCTTAGGTTTTGTTGTGTTTTGGTAGACCCTTTAGCGCCCCTCCTCGTGTTCAAGGCAAGTGTTGACTAGACCACCCGTGATTTAAAAAATGTAACCTCACCCATGTATCTTTGAGATTATTGATTGGAATTGCTCTCACCTTGTTCTTGCATGTTCTCGGTTGCAGCAGGTGCAAGGATCGATCGGGTCTTTAATTCGGTTGATCGCCTCGTGTGGTGACGCTATGTATTGCTTGGTTGTCGATCTCGTGGTTAGTATCCAATTCATCTACTTCGCGGCGCTATCAAACCGACGTATCGTTCTCATCAGAAGATCGGGCCGACCTAGGGCGCATCAAGTGGTATCAGAGCGACGGTTGCCTGGTGAGAACACCCTTATCCTTGTTTAGTTCCTCTTGTTCGTCCTAGAGTCCAGAAAAATTGCCACAAAAAAATTCTGTTTGTCGTGTGTTTGATCTAATCCGAGCCCCTTTTGGCCTTTACTATTACTACCTAGTTTAATTCTTGTTGAATTTGCATTGCATCGTCGTGTCGTTGCTGGTCTTAGTGTTTTGATCTTTAGAGTTTCGAGTTCTTGTCACGTTCTTGTCACCGAGTTGAACTCCATCGTGTCGTCACGTCTAATTCGGATCCTCCTCTGTCCAGTTTGGTATTTTGGTCATAACTCCCTCATACGAACTCGGATTTTGCTGTTCTTGTACTTTCCTGAAAGCGTGAGAAATTATCTACAACTTTGTCCATTGTGAAACTTTCCAGAAACGCCGTCTTCTTGCCCAAAATCCCGTTGGATTGGAATCTGTTTTCGTTCTGGATTTTCTGAGCAGTCTGTATTTCGGGGTCAATATCTCTGGCTTCCCTTATCCAAAATAGATGTTCCATATATGCAAATTGATCAGCTCGAAAAGATCTACAACTTTCCAGTTATACTTTTTGCATTGAAGCCAATAAAACCTGAAAACAGCGTTTGAAGTTTCTGCATAGTAGATCTGTTTGCAGCAGGAAAAAGTTTGAGTTGTAATTCATCATATGTGCCACTTGTTGATATAGAAAGAAGAAAAATAAAAAAGGCAAGTGCATATAAAAGAGCCGCACTAAAAGGTGGAAAAAGAAGCTCTAGCTATTTGCTTGTGTGTCAGGGTCATTCTTGTTGTCAAGCTGTGGATTTCATTGGTGTCTGTGCTCAAGGCTCTCTAGTACGGTTCAGCCTAGGACCAAAGAAAGTACCGCCGTTGAACGCTTCTTTCAACTTGTTTTGGCTAGTGTGGTTCTAGTATATCCTTTGCTACGATTATATCTATCCAAGCTCCACCTACTATTAACCACAGGAGAAGTACCTTGCAATCGCTTTGTCACCCCTGAGTGCAGATTACCATCATCCACCGATTGAAACTTGAAAAGTCAGTAGGTAAGAACGGGTAAGAACTTGGTGTAAGCTTGAGCGCAGGAGATCCTCCACTATCCACATATTAGTAGTTCATAGGAACTAATTCTCTTGTGAGTTCTCTGCTTGTTGCCCCTAACAATGGCAGGTTCACATAGCAAGACAACTTACGAGGATGATATTGAGGATTGTCCATGCTTGACAGAAAAGAGAAAAGAACATCGGCGAAAAACTTGCTTAATTTGAGTCCCTGCAGAAATCAAAGGGTGAGACGGTCGAGCATGGGATTATCCCTTCAACCAAGAATGAGAACACATCATCGAAGAAAGATTTGAAGCCTACCTCACCCAAGAAGAAGGATAGTAAGTGTATTTCAATATGTAACTGTTTGCACCAATTTTTGGTAAGATACAGAGACGGCAGGAAAAACATGAGTTTGGATACAAAGACTGAAGCACCCCGTAAGAGTTTTGGATAATGCAGATGATATTTGGAAACAGAGTCCGTGTAGGAAACTACGGTTTATCTCGACTACGTTGTCGTGTTGATTAAGACTCGGATCGGCTAGCGGTATATAATGCGCCAAGGTCGCTTGAAGAAGCATCAACAACAATCAACACATCTACCACCTTTTACTTTCCGTAGTTCTTAGTCTTTTAGCATTGTAATCTTTCCTCTCGTAAGTCCACATCGCATCAAATAAAGTTAAATATCGCCGATTGTTTGATCGCCATTGGCTTTTTCGTGTTTGATTTATTCTGCCTTGTTGCGCATCGCCTTTCGTAATTGATCTACCTTTACCCTGATTAGTCTTAGTCGACTAGTCTATTTACCTTCTAATCGGCTCGGGTCGATTCTGATTTTTAGCCGATTCGTCCCGAGGATCGGCTTGGTTGAATTTTACAACTATTTCCCTTATCGATTGCAGGGTCAAATCGATTGGCACGCTCGCGCACACTTGAACCCGGTGTTCGTCCGGCAGTGTTGCAACCAGAAACCTCTTCACGCTTTTGGCGCCAACACATTTTTGGCACGACGGTGGGACCACCAAATCGACAAGATGATCGCAGTAAATCCACCGCACCACCGATGTAAGTGTTGATGCCATAATCGCCCCTACCTTGACGATTTGACTCCGAGCGCGCAAGGAGATTGAAGACCGAAAGGTGCCTTGGAAGAGTTAATGCCGGATGTTATCGTAAAACCCGACGAGGGTCACACGTAAGATGGCTTTGCTAACATTGAACACCTTCGCGCGAGACAGATGTCAGGTCAAATTCGGTGAAGCCGATATATCCCGCACAAGTCGAACTATTCGCTATGATTGAGCAACTGCGCATCACGCATTGATTAATCAATCATCGGCTTTGGTTACGACCTTAAAGCCGCTGATAGAGAATAGCGAAAGACGATTGCACAAGAGTCGGGCGACGCCTCGAGGATTGATGGATCCATTACAACCGCTTCCCAACATACCCGTATACTCCGTAGCACCAAACACTAGCACGATCAAAACGCCGGCACTGCACCATCGCTAATGTCGACCCAACCCAATCGTGTTAGTACCACCAAATCTCGCCCAAACCCAGCTTGCCCATTACCATGCATATATCGACGCCGCAAAAATAGATCCTCAAGACGATTTACTTCCCGACGCCTAATGGGCTTCTCACCGATTGAATTAGATAGAAACCGCAAACCCCAAGGACCATTCCAAGTTAGGGACCCAGCCCAGATAAAGTAGTTACATACCCGTAACAATTTGGTCCATTGCCGAGGTACCGCCCTGTACCAATGGGTACGAACCGTGGCAACAATAAGACCCATCGGCTAAGACGAGCCGACCGCCGAAAGTGTGCACTCTGGGGCACAATGTCAGAACACAATTGGCCAAACCCTAGTGTTCCATCGGCCAATAACATCAATTGGGCCGAATTAAATTTCTACAAATTCCTGGGACCAGCTTTGGCCTACATGTACCCAAAGGGAAAACGATCGGCTATAGAAAACCAGATCCAGATTATATTGATCGAATGCAGATCCCCATAACTTCGTGATTCCCGATTTTGCAAAATTTTCGGGATGATTCGTCACCACTGAACACATTGGGCGATTTATCGCTCACAGGTGAAGTAGCCCAATTTGATGGATTAAAAATTAGGCTTTTTCCTTTATCTTTATCAGAACTCGCTTTCACTTGGTTCACGAATCCGCCTCCAAATTCGGTCCACTTTTGAACGATTTAGAAAGCCGATTCCACGTAATACTTTTTTCGGCACGGGCAACCGAGTTAAGGATTTCAGATCTAAGTGTCGTCCGGATGTAAATTTGGTGAATCGACCGAGTATATTAGAAGGTTTAGAGAAGTACTAAATCGCCGCTTCAAGGTGGTATTACCGGATAACCAACTAGCCGATTTAGCCTTCCAGGTTGATTCCCGCTTAAAGAAAAACTTGTTTGGGCAAGAGTTTACCGACTTAAGTCACTTATTTATCGGGTATCGCACAAGAAAGCCGATATTTAAATAAAGAATTCAAAGATAAACTCAGATTAAACAATGGCAAAGAAAAGGCTAAAGTAAACATGGTTGAATATAGTTCAAGCGAAAACTCAAGATGAAGCAGACGTAAATATAGCCGAATGGATAAAGGGTTCTAAAAACCACTGCTCTGTTTCATGGCTTGCCGACTAGGAATAAGTCGAAGTAAAATACGCTTTTGATGTGTCCAAGTGCGCATCAGATATTTGACATGCTATTACAAGAAAAGTCGATACGACTCACCTAAGGACATACCATACCTTCACTAATTTAAATTAAGAAGCGGCGGTATCGTAAGTGGCACCATTCCTTTTCTCATAACACTAACGGCTGCAACATTTTTCGACAAAGACACAGTAGCCATCGAAGACGGTCGGCTCAAGTTCATGGAGGAGCCGCCATGGAAGTCGATGTCAATCCTTTCCCAATTAACATGGTCCAATGCTCCAAAAAGGAAGCGGATCGTTTACGAGAAGCCTAGTACAACACGGCAAGTCGATATAGAATCTAGTTCAAAAGGAGAGACACTAAAGATAACAATCGCTCACTTGAAATTGAAGCCGACAAAGATGGGAAGAATTCAAGGACAATTAAGCCAAGGGGAGTTGCAAGTTGGACGGTGGTATAAAGCGAGAAATCTCCACCAAAAAGCCAAGATTCAAACTCTAGGCCAACTTTTCGCAATTGCTTGAGAAATATGAGAGGGTGAGCCACCGCAAAACAATAGCCTCGCCAACCGTGATCGCCAAACAACGCAGAACGAGCTCATGAAAGGTGTCCTTTTGGCAATTTGCTGGGAGAGAGGTATGATGCTACCATCTTCAAAAGCATGCCCTATGGAGCACTACCCGCAAAAGTTGGCCAAGACAATCGGTAAAAGAGCCGCCTATATCACCTAGAAACAGATCAAGACGAGTCAAGGCATAAGAAGCCGATAAGGGAGAGGTCAGCGCTAAATCAGACAAGGAAGAGCCTCACCGAGAACTCGGTTGGTAGAACTGCAGACCGCTTGAACCTAGACCTCGATGGTGCCCGATCGACTTAGCCGATCACAACGCAGCGCTCCAACGCCTAAGGACGCAAGAGATAAGAGAAGTCAAGAAGAAAAAGAGAGACCAAGCTTTCAATGAATTACGACTGTGAAGCCGGGTCACAAAAGAATGGAGGAGAAAACAACAAGTCGATGATGAGTCGGATTCTTCGAGACGATTTAATGTCACCAATAATTCGAGATGGCACTCCTATGGATATCAATATGGTGTTCACCCTACCACCTGAATTCAGAATTAAAACTGAATCGCTAAAGACGATTTGCTCAAATGTGTCTAGGGGCACAAGATGCGGTGTTCGAGAAACCACAAGATCCGTGATCGCATCTAAAGCCATTATATTTGAAGGGTTACATCAATGGAAAGCCGATATCAAGGATGCTTGTAGACGGAGGGCTATCTGTGAACTTGATGCCACTCAAGATTTGCAAAAAGTTGGGGAAGACCGATGAGGACTTGATCAAAACAAACATGGTATTAAATGACTTCACAGTGACCCCACCGAAGCCAAAGGAGTAATGGTAATCGAATCGATCGGTATCGGCAATAAAACTTTGCCGACCGCGTTTTTGTGGTGGAAGCGAAGGAAACTACAAGCAGTACTCTAGGGCGAGATTGATACACGCCAATCCGCCAGATACCCCGACCATGCACCGCTTGCTTATTCAATGGAATGGAGACGAAGTCGAAATCGTCTCAAAGCAGATACATCGCTCATATTGCTATGGCCATCCGATGCAAATTGGCCACATGAAGAAGCGAATGCATATCGTAAAGCACTAGACGATTGTGATTTCATCAAGATTGGAAAGACAAAGCTTTACGCCGATCAAGGTCGCACTGTGCACCTTTGATCTAAGGCTGAAATCTTGAGAAGATGGGGTCAAAAATAATTCAAATTCTACAAGACAAAGCAAGAAGCTATCGGCAAGTTTATAAACTTGGGTGAAGCTATCGAAGATTTTCAAAACGAAAAATTGGGGCAAGGCTTCACTTCAAAGATATGCTTGAAGAAGTTGATATAGGAGAAGGTGATAGGAAGAGACCAACTTTTATAAGCGCAAGTTTAGGCCTAGAATATAAGGATAAGTTGGTCAAAATACTTAGAAAATACAGGGATTGTTTTGCTTGGGAATACTATGAGATGCCCGGTTAAGCCGACAACTAGTTGAACATCGGCCTATTATTAAGCCGGTATCGCCATATAAGCAACCTCCTCGCTGCTTTAATCCAGAGTTGTATAATGTAATAAAGGAAGAGATTGAAAGGTTGCTGGAGGCCAAGTTTATAAGGCCTTGCCGATATGCCGAGTGGGTGTCCAACATTGTTCCTGTCATGAAGAAAAATGGTAAGCTTCGGGTGTGCGAGATTTCAGGGATTTGAATAAAGCCACGCCAAAGGATGAATATCCGATGCCTATAGCCGATATGCTTATCGATGCTGCCTCGGGTAACAAAATCATTAGCTTTCTTGATGGGAACGTTGGATATAACCAGATATTCATGGCAGAAGCCGATGTCCCCAAAACGGCCTTCAGATGCCCCGGCGCGTTAGGGTTATATGAATGGCCCGTGATGACATTCGCTTGAAAATGCGCGCCACTTATCAACGTGCCATGAATTTAATCTTTCACAATCTAATCGGACATATCGTTGAAATTTACATCGATGACGTGGTTGTCAAATCCAAGGAAGACCGGCAACACTTAGCCGATGAAAAAGTATTTCAAAACACAAGAGCTCATGGTTTGAAGATGAATCCTTGAAGTGCGTTTGGCGGTCGGCCGGTCAGCTTTCGGTTTCATGGTGCATCAAAGAGGTATCGAAGTCACCGCATAAGGGTCAATGCCATAGCGTAACACCAAGCCGCCAACATGCAAGAATGAACTACAAAAATTGATCGGCAAAATTAACTACTTACGACGATTTATCTCGAATCATGCTCGTAGGATCCAAGCTTTTACACCATTATTGAAGTTGAAAGATCATCGAGTTCGTGGGGAACCGATCAGAAAAAGCTTTTGAAGAAATCAAGAAATACTTGGCATCACCACCAGTCCTGGCCGCACCACAGAAGGGGATTCCCTTCAAATTATACGTGTCGGCTGAAAAGGAAACCATCGGAGCTGTGTTGGCGCAGGAGATCAATGGCAAAGAGCGCGCAATATTTTATCTCAGCCGACGATTATTGGAAACTGAAATCAGGTACCCTTATATAGAAAAGCTATGTCTATCATTGTATTTCGCCTGCACCAAGTTAAGACATTACCTATCGCATCAACTTGTATAATAGTATGCAAAACCGATGTCATCAAATATATCTTGTCTGGCGGAATTTTGAGAGGACGACTCGAAGTGGGCATACGCCTTGACCGAAGTTCGATCTACAATATGAATCGCCAAAGTCATAAAGGCCAAGCAAAGAGTCGATTTCATTACGTGACATGATACCATGGCAGAATGGTCGATGTTGCCCTTGGCGCTATATTTCGATGGGTCGGTTTGCCGTGAAGGAGCGGAATAGGTGTTGTGCTGAGTTCTCCAAAAGGGTATAGCACCGAATTTGCATATCGGCTTAATAGCCGATGCTCCAATAATCAAGCTGAATACGAGGCATTACTCAAGGGACTTGGATTGTTAGAAAGTATCGGAGTAAGCGATGTAGAAGCATTCGGAGATTCATTATTAATCGTTCAACAAGTAAAAGGGGAGTTCCGATGCAACGACGAAGTATTAGGCAAATATTTGGAGCATTGCTATAACACTATAGAAACATTTACTACATTTTCTATCGACCATGTACCCCGAGAGTTGAACAATAGAGCCAATACGTTAGCCCAAGCTGCATCAAAGCCACGAGAAGATAGCCGATATGAGATATTAGATTCAATCGACAAAACAAAGTTGCTGTGTCGACATCACCGATTGGAGAATGTAAATAAAAGCTACCCGACGGACCCATCCGCACTCTTCGCACGAAAGGTTCGACAGCAGGCTTTGAAATATGTCTTGATGGAAGATAAGCTGTATTATCGGACACTAGAAGGATTGCTTCATGTGTCTAGGTGATGAAGAAGCAAAGATGGCTATGGGTGAGGTCCATGAGGGAATTTGTGGTGCACATCAATCGCTCACAAGATGAAATGGGTATTGAGGAGGACAGGATACTTTTGGCCGATTTATGTTAGAAGACCGCTTCAAGTACTACAAAGGGTGCCAAAGTTGTCAAAGTTTGGGAATGTGCAGCTTGCACCAAAGATCGGCTCTATATCCGATTATTAAACCATGGCCGCTCAGAGGATGGGGATAGACGAATCGGCCAAATATTTCCAAAGATCAAGCAAAGGCCATAAGTTCATCCTTGCAGCTACATGCACTATTTTTCAAATGGGTCGGTTGCCCACTCAAAAAGTCACCAAGATGTATAATCGGCTTTGTTAATGAACACATTATCCATCGATTTGGCATTCCTCGACTATCACAACCGATCAAGGAACCGTGTTCATGTCTAACGATTTTAAAAGTTTTGTAGAAAGTTTGGGCATCGATTGCTTAACTTCGCCGCCATATTATGCTCAAAGCTAATGGACAAGTTTAGTCGTCTAATAAGACTTTGATCAAATTGATCAAAAGAAAAATTGATGAAAAGCCTCGAACTTGGCATACTACGCTGTCGGAGTCTCTATGGGCTTATCGGCTGGCTTTTCACGGAGCAACCAAGTTAACACCATATCAGTTGGTGTATGGTCAAGAGGCAGTGTTGCCCGTAGAAATAAACGTTGAATCGATGCGAGTAGCAAAGCAGAATAATCTAAAAGCCGACGAATACAAGGAATTGATGTTTGCATAATTTGGATGACTTAAGGTAATTAAGGTTGGTTACTCGAATCGCTTAAGAGAAATAAAGAAAGAGTTGCAAGGGCATATAATAAAAAGTTGCATCAAGAGATTTAATGAAGCCGATTTAGTTTGGAAAACGATATTGCCGATTGGTTCTAAAGATAACCGATTCGTAAATGGTCGCCTACTTGGGAAGGACCATATAAAATAAATCGCTTGTTGGTGAAAACGCATATATACTCGAAACACTTGAAGGGTTGATATTGTCAAGGCAATCAACGGAAAATATCTAAAGCGGTACTACCTAGCGCTTGGATCGGTGCATAACCGAATTAAGCAAAGAAACATTGAGAAGTGAATCGGTTAAAGATAGCCGATTAAATAAAATAAGATAAAATCGGTTAAACAGCCGATTGAAAGTTACGAGCGTACAAAAGCAACATTTACATTGTTTCATCACAAGCGGAAGAACATTGAATTGGCAGGATCACAGTCCCGATCCGGGAGTCTAGCGCCTAGACCTGATAATGCTGCAGCAGCTTTGGCCAGCGTTTCGGTGATGCCACACACCAGATCTTCGTCAGCTTTGGCATTTCCTGGGACTGAAACAACCTTGGCCGATTGATCCCTGACCTTCGCAATTTGGTCGATATTGTTCTTCCGATCCTTCAAACCGAGGCTATTGCATTTGAATTGATCAGCATCGCCACTTGTTCATTCACCTTGGCCAATTCTTCCTCAAGCCATTTCTTGGTTTGTTCTAGCCTTTGAGCGAAGACTTGGCGCCATGAAAGACGCAGTTTCATCGTCGATTTTTCTTCTCGCTTTAGCTTCAAAGAATCGCTTTATCCAAGCGGCGCCGATCGGCTTTGGGCTTGGCGCTGGCGATCTCGGCGTTAGCAATAACTGCTTTTCTCGCCTAAATGGCATACATTCGTAAGAGCGCTCATGGTCGCGTCAGAAGATCGGCTTCAACGGCGGCCATAGCATCACGGATGGGTTGACAGTTGGCCAGTATAGCTGCCTCCGGCTGAGTTATCTCCATGAATAGCCGATTCAGCTTCTCTTGCATGTTGGGCGCCGACTTAACCACGGAAGCCGATGCCTTCATGGAGACATCCAGATGTTTCAATATCCTCGGTAACTATCGGTCGCCATCACCTCCGGACGACTAGTTCATCCAAGGTGAACCCGAGAAGGTCGGACAAGCCATCCGGGACAACGCCGGGTGATGGAAGAGTTGACCGACAGAGATGGAGGAGTTGGAGGTTTCAAGTCGCAGGAGACCAAAGAGAAGCACCTCAAGATCGACCAACGCATCGCCACTTGAATGGACGCTATCGGCTGAAAAAGGAAATATTACGTAAGTCGAAAAATTAAGATTGATAATTTTCTAAGATATAAGAATGAGCTCTTCTGCATTTAAAGCCGATAAGTGAGGAGAGCTTTCGGCTTTTGTTCTTTATGCTTTCGTTGTCTTTTGGCAGAACCTTAGTAGACTTGGGTTTTTCTCAAAAATCAAACCACAAGATGAGCAAAAATATAAGCAGAAGTATTTATCGCTACAAATAAAAACTCACTTGACTTCCTTTCTTTTTCAAGCTCTGATAGGGAAGGACTGTTCACTCCAAGGGTACCAGAACCCATCAAGATGTTTGACTGAATGGGGCGTTTCCCTTTTGACCCACCAGCCGATAAGTCAATGATAGCCTTGCTCCTCGCAGCAAACCGCCAAACAAAATGTCAAGTAATTAGAAGACAAGTGGTCACAAATTTGCAAGTATGAAATTGTATGAAAAAGCCGATACTCACGCCTACGGACGAAGTTAGTATAACCCGATGAGTCGAGGATCCGAGCTATCTTCACTAGAGCTGCTATCGCTAGAAACTACCGCGGCTCATGGAAATCAGGAAGGAATTTTTCTATAATAGCCGACGGAGTACGATCCAAGAAAAGAGCCTCTGATACAAGTGACCACCAAGCAGAGAAATGGCTTGCTCGGCGAGAATTCAGGAAAAAGTGTGGCAAACTGAGAATTTGAAACTCATCGGCTAGTTCCAAAATTAAGTCTGCGGCTGTTCCGTTTGTCACTTTAGCTCTGGGCTCAAGACAACCAAGAAGTGGCAAAGATGGTATGACTTGACCAAAGCCTAACTGACGGGCATATACCGAAGGATGATAGAATTCGTACGACGGCTGGAATGTCCTGTTTCGGGAGTTCAAGCCGACATGAAGAATACAAGGTGAAATAAAATCCAGATAAGTCCAAAGTCGACGCTGCATTAAGGAGCTATCAAGATCCAAGTGAAGGAATGAAGGCCATTGAAAATCGGGTCAAGCATTATAGGGAAGAAATCTTCTCGACCAAAAGTTGTGCTATCCGTATGTGAAAAGGATGATATTTTTGAAGTCTCACGGTGTGATTCGACATCTCCACTAGAACACATCACGAGCCTCTCTCCAAGCGATCGGCTAGCCCCGCAGATGAGGGGTAATGCCTTCGATAATCCTCGCGAGGGAAAGTCAGGTCCTCCAGTGTTCAAATCAATGATCGGCCAAACATACTATAAAGCCACAGCTGAATAAACCACAATGGGCCACCAACGTTGCCAACTACAAATTGACCAAATCCAGAAAAAAGTCGGCTTCTGATAACATGCATCATCTGATAGACAGCTCCAAGGAAAATTTTTCCTAGTGCAAGCCGACGGCCGTTCACCAGCTGCTCTGCCAATATCTGATAAACTTGTGTTGGACCTAGAGACGCGCCACAAAAAAGAAACCGATCCAGCCACAAGTTTAGAAAAGCTGCATGCTCCTCATCCGATACCAGTCCATTCACTTTATTATTATGTTGAATGTATTTTGTCCATCCTTCGCCTCTTGGATCTGATTAACTTGTACCGAGGCTTGCCACTAAAGTCGATAATTGGTCACCATCGTGCCTAAGGCAAAGATAATTCGCTACATCTAAAAGTGTTAAATGATGGGACCAATCCGGAAAAGGAAAGCATTAAGAGTGTCCCATTAAAAATAACAGTCGTGGCCACCAAGGGCTCATTGGCTTCGTGGTTTATAGACTCAATGGAAGACACTCACTATACCCATATTTTCCCATTCGCACCTCTTTTGAGCCGACATTTTATGAACCAACTTCTCCAAATTTTAAGCTAATATTATGCCCCAAAGCTTTTTCCCCATTCCGTTATGTTATAATTTTTAGCCGATAAGGGAAGTCTAGGATTTCTTCATTGATTACAAGATCGGCAATGGGTTCCATCGGTCCTAGGTAGAATTGATCTTCGCTTTCAGAATTGGAATTAGTACCGAGAAGGATCCATTCACCATTGGAGGAAAGGGGTCTTGGTTGTCGGCACGTAAGAGTTGGAGCGTAAGAGTCGATCGAAAATGAAAGCCGATTGCAGGAGTTTCGAGAGCAGAAAGCGTGAAAATGACTGGGGGTCCCGTATATATATAGCACTAAAAAATAAAATGGCGGAAATGAATTCGAGGCGACACTCGCCATTAAACCGCACCGAGATTTTTACGGCACGATTAAAACAAGTGGTTGCTAGAATAGTACTTTTCTGCTGGCAAAGAGAAGCCGATGAAGAAAAGCCGATGAATTTTAGAAGATAACAGTTATCTTCCAAAAATGGGGGCATATGTTTGCACCAATTTTTGGTAAGATACGAGACGGCAGAAAAAACATGAGTTTGGATACGCATCTGAAGCACCCGTAAGAGTTTTGGATAATGCAGATGATATTTGGAAACAGAGTCGTGTAGGAAACCACGGTTTATCTGCACTCACGTTGTCGTGTTGGATTAAGACTCGGATCGGCTAGCGGGTATATAAAAGCGCGCCAAGGTCGCTTGAAGAAGCATCAACAACAATCAACACATCTACCACTTTTACTTTCCGTAGTTCTTAGTCTTTTTAGCATTGTAATCTTTCCTCCGTAAGTCGACATCGATCAAATAAAGTTGCGACGCCGATTGTTTGATCGTCATTGGCTTTTTTCAGTTTGATTTATTCTGCCTTGTTGCGACGCCTTTTCGTAATTGATCTACCTTTTACCCTCGGATTAGTCTTAGTCGACTAGTCTATTTACCTTCTAATCGGCTTCGGGTGATTCTGATTTTTAGCCGATTCGTCCCGAGGATCGCTTGGTTGAATTTTACAACTATTTCCTTATCGATTGCGTGGTCAAATCGATTGGCACGCCACAAGACACTTGAACCCGGTGTTCGTCCGGTGTTGCAACCGTAAACCCTCTTCACGCTTTTGGCGCCAACAAGAACGATAAGAATGTGCTTGCTATTCCCGCGACTAACCCCGAGGGCAAGAATGATCAAGATGGTGTGCACTTGAGTGCTTTGCAATGACGGACAACTACATGAGCCTCATGTCTCATCGCCTACTTAGTGCACCAAAGGAACATGCCAATGAAACTCAACGCAACAACTTATTCCAAACTAAGTTTGTTGTGCAAGAACGCTGCACACGCCATCATTGATGGAGGAAACAGAGCAACCTCGCAAGTCTACACATGGTCGAGAAACTTGGCTTGACCATTTACTCCACTTCAAAGAACCTTACTCAATGGAATGGTTCAACTCAATTGGTAAGGTTCGTGTAACACAAATTGAGCAAGTTCCTGTCTCCATTGGTTCATACCATGATCATGTTTATTGCGATGTCATACCTATGGAATCATGTTCACTTTTATTAGGTAGACCTTAGTTATATAATGTTGATGCTATTCACTATGGTAGAACCAATCAATATACTTTCAAGTTTAATGGAAAGAAATTGGTTTTGAATCCAATGACTCTCTTTGAGCTAGCCAAAATTAATGCAAAAGAACTAATGGTAAAGAACATGAGGATGACAAACTTGTTAGTGGTGTACAACAATCTAAACCAATGTTCAAGAAAGAAATTCTTTTAAATAAGATTGTTTCTCACATGATATTGCTTTGCGTATATCTCGCTTCTTTGCCTCTGTTGCTACTAACCTTTGCAGATCATGAGAAGGAGTCGAGGACGACTCCAATTCAAGAAGGGAGGATGATGAGGACATCACCAACATGGATACGACCAGCGTGACCGCTGCCCTCCTTCCTCTCCGGCTTCTCCAATGACTACCGACGCCGCTCCATCTTCGCCACAAATGATCGACATCAAGGCAACTTCGCCACCGAGAGACCTTAATCGAAAAGCTCAACTATTCAAGCCCACATCAACAGACAAGGGCCTCAAGTACACACCCCGAGAACAGCCCACGCATCAAGGAAGGCCCATATGGAAGCCCAAGATGCCAAAAAGCCCGGTTCGGCCATCTAGCAGTATGCCAACATCAAACGGGCATAACTTGGGCTCCCGGACTCCGTTTTCAGCGTGCGACCACCCGTTTGAAAGCTTAGGAGATAAGCTTTCCAATGGATCTAGCCCCACTTCCAAATTCACTCCAGAACGATAGAAAAATGTGGAACAATGTCACGGGCCAGAAATTCAGGGTGCTGCATCACCTCACTTTTGGGCCTATG
Source organism: Guadua angustifolia (assembly GCA_036346375.1). Taxonomy (NCBI): domain Eukaryota; kingdom Viridiplantae; phylum Streptophyta; class Magnoliopsida; order Poales; family Poaceae; genus Guadua; species Guadua angustifolia. The sequence continues at coordinate 5,219,422 of CM070517.1, forward strand.
ACCCATGTATCTTAGGGTTTTGGTGGCCACCGCTGTTTTGGCTGCCCTACTCCTCCTGGACGCCGCTATATATGTGGCCGCCACCGTTCTTTTACGCCTTAGGTTTTGTTGTGTTTTGGTAGACCCCTTGTGCGTCCCTCCTCGTGTTCGCGTGTGTCGACTAGACCACCCGTGACGAGAAAAGAACCTCACCCATGTATCTTTGAGATTATTGGATTAGAATTGCTCTCACCTTGTTCTTGCATGTTCTCGGTTGCAGCGGTGCAAGGATCGTCGGGTCTTTGATTCGGTTGATCGCCTCGTGGTGACGCTATGATTGCTTGGTTGCCGATCTCGTGGTTAGTAGCCAATCCATCTACTTCGGCGCTATCAAACCGACGATCGTTCTCATCGTAAGATCGGGCCGACCTAGGGCGATCATCGCGGCGTAGCGTAATCTCGCCCGCTCAAATCAAAAGGGACGGCCGATATCAACCGATGCAATACGACTCTAGTCTACTGCGGGGATGAGACGCGGCATGATCGGGATGACCGGTGCGCATCCAACGGCTACAGCAACTACACGACGCGGCAGAACGAACACCCTATGATCTAGATCTAACGGCTAAGATTAAACTAACACAGATCTATGCGATGCAATCTAAACCGTTGATTAGATCCAATGGACGAGAAGTGAAGATGGGGTTTACTGTTGTTGGGCGACGAGGCAAGATCCGGAGCGTTCGGCGGTGATCGGACGGCGGACGAAGCTCGGCTGGCGGTGGTGTCGCGACGGCGCAGAACTTGCCAGAGGGGAAGAAGACGACGCGTGACACGGCAAGGCGAGTCTTCTCCGGCGACAAGAAGTGGTGCGGAAGATGCGTCTCGACACGGGGAACTCGGCAACGACCTTGGAGACGGCGGAGATGGACCGACGATGGCGCAAAAGCAGTGGAAGTGTCTCAGGACTACGGCGAGCTCTAGCGGCAACTACGAGGAGTCTCGGGAAATGAGAAATAGCGCAAAATGTGCGGGAAGGAACGCTCTACGAGGTGCACTAGGTATTGAAGAGGGAGAGGGAGCACACCGGTGATAATGGCGCGCGGAATCTCCGGCCATAACGCGCAGCGGCAGCGTTTCCGAAAACGCCCGACGAAGCGACGCGGTCTAATCTCATCCATCCACGCGGCAACGATCCAACCATCCACAAGCGCATGCGACGTGGCTCCCTCCGAGCCGTCCGATCTTAATTGGGCGATAGATATGTAGCGTCGATTAGGGTTCCCTCGGCTGGGCTAGCGACACGCACTGTACTGGGCTTGGCCCATTACTGTTCATTATCTTTTTCTCGGATTTTTCCAAAAAAAAACTAATTCCAAAAATTCATTTAAAACATTTGAGGCATTTTAAATAGCGTAAAATTCTAAAAAATTCCAAAAATATTTTGGAACATTTTGGACTCAAATAAAATAATTTCATCATATTTTGCAAGAGCATATTCATTATTTAATTAATTTCCAAAGAAATGTTAAATTTCAAAAATTCCAATTAAATCCAAATAAATTCCAAAAATTCTCAAAAATTCAAAATAACTTATTGAATTCAAAATAGACGAAATTTCGGGATGTTACAAACCTCCCCCCTTAACGGAATCTCAACCCCGAGATTCATGACTGGTTAGAAAATAGATCGGGAAACTCCTTCCTCAAGTCTTCTCCGCGCTCCCAAGTGGCTTCGCTTTCCGAGTGATTGCTCCATTGTACTCTGCAGAAGCGGGTTGACTTGTTCCTTGTTTCACGATCCATGGTGTCCAAAATCTTCACTACGTGTTCTTTGCAAGTTAGATCCTCTTGCAGTTCAATCGTTTCTAGAGGTGCTTGTTCATCAGGTACTCGAAGACACTTCTTTTATTGAGATACATGGAATACATCATGTACCCTTGCGAAAGACTGCAGCAATTCTAACTGGTAAGCAACTTCACCTCTGCGACTCAAGATCTTAAACAGCCCGACATATCTTGGTGCGAGCTTTCCTTTCGCGTAAAATCTTTTGACTCCCTTGAGAGGCGTAACCCTAAGATATACAAAATCTTCAGGTTCAAAGCTCAATTCCCTACGACAATTGTCAGTATAACTCTTCTGCCTTGATTGAGCAATTTTCAGCCTTTCCCTGATCATGGCTATTTGTTCTTCAACTTCTCGAAGTATATCTGGTCCAAAGACATGACGCTCATCTGTCTCATTCCAATTCAGAGTTGTTCGACAAGGTCAACCATACAAAGCTTCAAAAGGCGACATCTGCAAACTTGCTTGATAATTGTTGTTGTAACTGAATTCAGCATATGGTAAACATTTGTCCCAAGAAGTTGCATAAGCTAACGCACAAGCTCTCAATATATCCTCTAGAATTTGATTAACTCTTTTAGTCTGACCATCAGTCTGCGGATGACATGCTGTGCTGAAGTTTAAACGAGTTCCCATGGCTTCATGCAGCTTGCCCCAGAATCTTGAAGTAAATTGGGTACCTCTGTCCGATACTATCTTCTTTGGCACTCCATGCAAGCAAACAATTCTTGATATGTAAAGTTCTGCTAACTTATCGCCTGAGTAAGTGGTTTTCACAGGTATAAAATGTGCAACCTTGGTCAATCGATCTACTATAACCCATATGGAGTCATATCCACCCTGAGTCCTAGGTAATCCGGTGATAAAGTCCATACCAATTTCCTCCTACTTCCATTCAGGTATTTTTAGTGGTTGCAATAATCCTACTGGCCTCTGATGCATTGCCTTAACTCTTTGACATATATCGCACAAGGCCACATACTCTGCAACTTCATGCTTCATACTCGGCCACCAAAATCTTTCCTTCAAGTCTTGATACATCTTAGCACTTCCTGGATGAATCGAGTACTTCGAATCATGAGTTTCTTCCAAAATAAGTTGCTTCAGCTACTTCTTGTTTGGTACACAGATACATTCTCTTATCCACAGAGTACCATGCTTATCCAGCTTGAAATCCTTAGCTTTACCTTCTGTCATCTTGGACTTTATTCTCCTGATCTTTTCATCATCCTTCTGAGCTTCTCTGATATGATCTTCGAAGGTAGGTTTCACTTCCAAAGCGGCCAAAAATCCCTCTGATACTATTTCCAGCTTCATCTTTTGAAAGTCTTTACACAACTCAACTTGACTTTTCTCTAATAACATATTTACACTGTGATTCTTCCGACTTAAGGCATCGGCCACCACATTGGCTTTACCAGGATGATAATGAATTCCCACGTTGTAATCTTTGATCAATCCCAACCATCTTCTCTACCTCATGTTCAGATCTGACTAAGTGAAAATATACTTGAGACTCTTATAGTCCGTGTAAATTAACATCTATTTCTGATAAGATGGTGACGCCATAGCTTTAAAGCATGAACTACGGCTGCTAATTCCAAGTCGTGTGTTGGATAATTCTCTTAAATCGGCCTTAACGCGCCTTGATGCATAAGCAACTACTTTTACATTCGCATCAATACACATCCAAGTCCTTGACGCGATGCATCACAATAGATATCGAAACTCTGGTGATCATCAGGTAAGACTAACACTAGCGCTGATGTTAACCGCTTCTTTAGCTCTTGAAAGCTCCTTTCACACTCCGATGTCCATGCAAATTTCTTTTCTTTCTTCAACAATTGTGTAAGAGGTCTAGCAATTGTTGAGAATCCCTTAATAAATTGATTCGTAATATCCGCCATTCCAAGAAAATCATGTTTGGGTTGCCGTCTTGGTTGCTCCCAATGTAGTATTGCTTCAACCTTATTTGGATCTCTCATATTCCTCGGCGCGATCATAACATGCCCAAGAAATTCCACCTTATCCTTCCAAAAGACACACTTGCTAAACTTGGCAAATAATTGTTATTCTCTCAACTTTTCCAGTACCAATCTTAGATGTTCAGCGTGTTCCTCTCTTGTCTTGGAGTAAACCAAAATATCATCTATGAATACTACCACAAACTTATCCAGGTACTCCATGAAAACCTTGTTCATCAAATTCATGAAGTAAGCAGGTGCATTAGTCAGTCCGAAGGACATAACGGTGAACTCATAATGACCATATCTTACGAAAACTCAGTCTTCAGTATATCTTCCGTTCTAATCTTCAGCTGATGATATCCCGATCAAATATCAATCTTGGAGAAAACTCTAGCTCCTCTTAACTAGTCAAACAAGTCATCGATTCTGAGCAATGGATACTTGTTCTTTATCATCACATCATTAAGTGCACGATAATGTATACACATTCAAAAACTTCCGTCCTTCTTCTTAACAAACAAAACAGGTGCTCCCCATGGCGACGAACTAGGTCTTATAAACCCTTTCTCCAACAATTCCTCAATCTGCTTCTTCATTTCCACCAACTCCTCAGTGGACATCCGATAAGGTCTTTTGGCTATTGGGGCTGTTCCGGGTACTAATTCAATTACAAACTCTATATCTCTGTCTGGTGGCATCCTAGGTAAATCTTCAGGAAATATATGCGGGTACTCATTGAACACTGGAACATCTTCTATATTAACGGCCTTCATGCTATTGATCATCAATTGACCATCCTGAGCAGCAATTGCTTGAAACTCCACCTTTCCACCATTTGGGCTCTCGACTAATACTACTCTTCCTCCACAGTCTAACACTGCCTTGTACTTGGATAACCAATCCATTCCCAAAATAACATCTAAGGTCTCGGTATCCAATATAATTAGGTTCGCTCCTTGAGCGGGTGTCCTTGCAGGTGTGGCTCCCAAGTTGAAGCGGACTGGTGTAACAGCTCCTCTCTTAGGGCAAGCATTGGAAAAATGCCCTGGCTCATTACAGTTGTAGCATCGCCTTCTAGCCATTTGCGAGTTTCCCCGAGCTTGATTAACAACCTGGTGGTGTCTCGAGATGTCGACCAACAGTCGCAGATCAGAGTAATGGCGTTCTAGTACTACTTCCGGGCTGAAACCTGGTGATTTGCTAAGGTACCACTCTCAGCCTCTGCTGTCCTTGACGATTTCCTTGCTTTGTGCCATCTGGCGCTTCTGTTGTCTTCGGCTCCTTCGCTTATCCTCCAATATAAGAGCCTTATTCACGGCCCTTCTTGAAATCGAAATGTGTGGGTAATCACCCCACCGCAATCCATAGATTGAGCCCTTGATGAATCGGGACTACCTTGCCCTGTCAGTTGCTACATCCTCTGGTGCGTAGTGTGCCAACTGAGTAAATTTATTCAGATAATCGGCCTTGGTGGCCCCTTACTTCAAGTTTACGAATTCTTCTTTCTTCAATTCCATGATACCTTCCTTACATGATATCTTGACAAAGCACCAAGGAATTCCTCCCAAGTGATCTCTTGGGGATTCTCATGTGCAGCACAGAAGTTCTCCCACCACTCGGCGGCTGTGCCCTCCAATTGATGAGAAGTATAAAGGACTCTCTCATTTCCTGCGCACTGAATAATATGCAGCTTCCTTTCAATTGTTCTTAACCAATCATCTGCCTCCAGGGGATTGGTGTGGCCTGAAAACGTGGGCGGGCGAGTCCTCATGAACTCTGATAGTCTTGAGTAAGGTTGTGGCTCATTGTTGACAACAGCTTGGTTGGTGAGTTGCTGCATCGTCTGTACCATTGTCTGCATCAGTTGAATTTGAGCGGCCAGAAAAGCTCCCACATTCTGCATATCGACGGGTGGTGCAGATTGAGGATAGGTGCTTTGTTTACATTGCCTCCTAACTGAGCTGCTTCCTCGGCTCATTGTTTCCGCATATGTTAACCATTTGTTGATTGCTTCAACGGTTAAGAGAAAATAGACAAGTAGGAAGAAATCTTATATGGGGAAACAGGTGTAACTTAGACTCTCAAACCAATATTCTTTATTATAAACTTTAGTATGGTTGCTCATAGGTGCCTAAGGGTCACGCAACACATACAGAACACGCACAAACATTCAACAAACATTTAAACTCAAAATAGTTCCGACTCACAACTAAGGGCGACCTGACGATAAAAGACGCGACTCTAACATTTGAGTCTCAACACAAAACCCACTCACTCGCTAAGCCACCCCGGATGCGGTCCACCCGGTACATCAATCGGCGGGTGCTCCAGCATCGGGGCGAACTGATCACCATGACCTACCACCTCTGCTGCAAAAGCAGACGAACCACGGCCCTCCAACACAACCTCCTGCCCCGGCTCTGCCTCAGGCTCTGGCATTCTCCCGGGCGTAGATAGTGATAGTGGTGGTGATCATTCCACGACTGCTCCCATTGACGATCCAGGTGCGAGCTCGATACATAGGCCGATCAAATCCTCCTAGTACCTCGAGCATCCTCCAAAGCCCCGCGGCGTACCCTCCAAGATGCTCTCCAAAAGTATGGATCCTCCTCATCTACCAACAATAGACCTCGTTAGACCTAAATTTTAAAATTATACAGTAACAACAGAAAATGCAGCATAGGTATGAAGTAAGAAGAAAGAGATTAGTCAAGATTTCATTGATAATCTTGTAAAATTTTAATCTTTAGAAAATAGTTTTATCTTCCTCGGCCAGTCTATCTAGGGTCAAGTCCCACAGTTAGTATGGCTCTGATACCACCTCTGTCGGGACCCGAATCTGCAAATCCGAACCCTTTGTGTTTTTTGCACTAGTCTAGGATCACGCTAGTGCATACAAGTTAAACAGGGTTAAAGTACCACAATCATACACAGCGGAATAATAATAAAATACTTCAAACATGTATATAAATAAGTTGCACGACCTTGTGGTCACCTTACAATAGTTTGCCACGCAGGGCTTACATTAGTCAGAGTATCAGGAAAATAACAGTGGAAAATAAAAGCTTGATGAACTAATCACTTTGCCACAGGCAACTGACGAGGCTCGCGTCCTAGTTCCCTGGCTCCTCAGCAAACTCCTCCTCCCAAGCAGGCGTTGACTCCTCCTCTGGTATATTGTTGTTTGCAAGGGTGAGTACACACCGTACTCAACAAGTCATGCACAGAATGCAGTTCTATTACTACATGCATAGCTTCTTACAAAGGAATGGTTCGATTGGTTATTTTGCATTGAATCAACATTTTAACTTATTATAGAAAGCAGCAAAACCATATAAACATAATAAGTTTCTTAAATTATTTTTCCACAAGTTTTTGACACACAGTCCTGAATTAAATTCCACAATTATCCCTGGCACACAGCCACTCATCCCCATTTTATTTTCGAAGATCTACCCGTTGACTGTAATCCCCGAGCTCTGTCCAATTCCGCGGACACGGCTATTCGAATAGTTTTGACACACTCTGCAGAGGTTGTACACTTTACTCACAAGATACAGTCGCTCACCACACAGGTGATTGATCGTAACAAAGTTTTTCAGAAACTTCCATCTAAACCTATGAACCTCTCCAGTATTGCCTTCCCTAACACTTCCCTCACACAGAGCCGAAGTATAGAACAGGCGAACACCGTTGGACGGGTACTAAGCCGTAGCACAGGTACGCTCCCCCACACAGTTACACCCTTGTGTAACCGCCACCCTGAGGTATCAAAGAAAAGATATTAGAACCTTACCAAACTAGGTCTGTCCCATACCAGACATGTGGTTGTACGATTAACTCAGTTCAAAGGCTTGCAAGGTAAAGTCGTTAACTGACCATGGCAAGACTTCCTTGTTCCAAAAGTTTGGCACATAGCCATCTCATTTGCTACACAGGCCTCCCTTCTGGCACAAAGCCTCGGTCCACTCGCCTCAGTCTAAATCATTTCTCACCCCAAATTGTCTTACGATGCAACACATGCCAGTAACTCAACCTCCATGTAGAACCACACAGGTCTCCACATTTCAACGTCATTACCAGCAACATTCCACCATTTACCAAAATACATTCATTATTCCTTTTGTCAATATTGCTATTGTTTTTCAAAGGATTATTTACAGTATATGCAAGGCTAAGCAACTATCCATAGTCTAGCCTCCCGTGTTGGCATATCATTACATCCAACTATTATTATCACTTAGAGCAACAAATGAATCATGGCATATAAATATTGGTGACAAGGTGGTAATAACAAATATGTTGATTAACTAATCTACCCAAATTAATTAAATCCATTTTTAATTAATTTAGCAAGCATAATTTGAATCAAAATACATTTTTAAAACTTAGGAGCAAAATGATCAGCATAACTTGCCTTCAAACAACTGTTGATCCTGATCGGAGCTTGGTCTTATGCTGAGAATTCCCCTCGAAGCTTTCCTAAGCAAATCAACGTCTACTCGTAACAAATGGATACACAATAAATATAAATTATAGAGAGCAAGATCAACTCTAAAAATTCCACAAAATTCACCAATAAATAGATCTTGATTTTAAAAATTTTTATAAATTAAAATCACCTCAATCGGAGTTAAAACACAAAAGTTATAGCCTTTTGAAGTTTTAAATAAACAGAAAATCCTAAAAATCAGAAAATCCGATTTATTTTAATTATTTTTATACGGAAAATCAGAATTTATGATGTCAGCATGACCTAATGATGATGTCAGCACCGAAGTAAATTTCGGCCAATATATTTTTATATTCAAAATTATTTATGACGTCAGCATGACACGTGGCGGCGGCGCATACACCTAGTCCTCGGAACAGTGTGGGTCTACGGTAGACTGGCGGTATTGTGCACACGCACCGGCTGACACACGCACTGGCGTCACCCGGTACGGCTCGGCCAATCACCAATCGACACGCGGCGTGACCAGATCAACCGAGACTCAAATCAATCTCGTTCGTCCGTTTAAAAATGAACGACCGAGATTGATGCGGCGATTCAACTCAGATCTATTCTGGAGACAATACATGGCTTCTTTGCTACCATTGAATCCTGATTGAACGGCCAAGATTTAAATGGCGACATCGACAGAGACGGCGGCGCTGACTCCTCGGTTTCTGCGCGACACGCGTCGACACGGGACTGGCCTGGCGCGCGGCGTAATCTCGCCCGCTCAAATCAAAAGGGGCGGCCGATATCAACCGATGCAATACGGCTCTAGTCTACTGCGGGGACGACACACGGCACAATCGGAGACGACCGGCGTGCATCCAACGGCTACAGCAACTACGCGATGCGGCAGAACGAACACCATACGATCTAGATCTAACGGCTAAGATTAAACTAACACAGATCTATGCGATGCAATCTAGACCGTTGATTGGATCCAACGGATGAGAAGTGAACATGGGGTTTACTGTTGTTGGGAGACGTGGTAAGATCCGGAGCGTTCGGCGGTGATCGGACGGCGGACGAAGCTCGGCTGGCGGTGGTGTCGCGACGGCGCAGAACTTGCCGGAGGGGAAGAAGACGACGCGTGACACGGCAAGGCGAGGCTTCTCTGGCGACAAGAAGTGGTGCGGAAGATGCGTCTCGACACAGGGAACTCGGCAACGACCTTGGAGACGGCGAAGATGGACTGGCGACGGCGCAAAAGCGGCGGAAGTGTCTCGGGACTACGGCGAGCTCTAGCGGCAACTACGAGGAGTCTCGGGAAATGAGAAATAGCGCAAAATGTGCGGGAAGGAACGCTCTACGAGGTGCACTAGGTATTGAAGAGGGAGAGGGAGCACACCGGCGATAATGGCACGCGGAATCTCCGGCCATAACGCGCGGCGGTGGCGTTTCCGGAGCATAACAATCTCAAAACCTTCAAGAGGGGAAAGCTAACCCTACCCCTCTGTTTATACTACTCATGGGACACTTACCACCCTTGGATGAGTCCCTCAACCCTAGGGCACTCCATCAAGGACTAGGATTGACCCTCTCACACAGCCATGCAAGGGCTACGCCAAAATCCCCCAAACAAACTGTGTTTTCTTACACGGTTTTCAAGCACACTAACTAGACCCGCTATCCTATCAACTACACCGCGATTCGACAGCCCTCCTTGATCCACGCAGCGTCTAGCTAGCAAATTTTCCATTCCTTGTCTTATAGGGTTGCACGGACTCCGTCTCCGATCATCTTCCAGTGATCCTCGAATGTCTGGACCTCCGACGCTCCTCGCCTAATCCCGGTCATCCTCTGCCTCACCATGATCAAAATCCGATGTCCTGCAGCCATCAAAGATAAGAAAAACTCATCACATAGCAATGTCCAAAAAGATATGCAATAAACATCATAAAATCATCAAGAATATTCAATTTCACTCATAAGGGCCGCTGCTACCACCCTTAGGCCAGTAGCATCGCTGGCCCGGTCATACCGCCCCCTGGCCAGTATGTCCGCCCTCAGAAATTACAAAAATACTTTCTCTGGAAAAAAGGCACCGGACTAAGGCCGGTGCTACCGCCCATGGTAGATTGGTACTTCCGCCCCCAGGCCGGTAGCACCGCCCAATGCTGAACCAGAAATCACCCTTTCTAAAATTTTCACACCGGGGATAGGTTCGGTGCTACCACTCATTTTCGGTACTACCACCCTCACATAGTCGGTAATACCACCCTTCATCCTGATGCAGAGAGGTGCTTCTCTAGAATTTCCACACCAGGGTTAGACCTGATGCTACCGCCCATGTCCGGTGCTACCACTCTCACATAGCAGGTAGCACCAACTTGATTGGAGAACTCTTCAAACTCTTTAAATTTTAATTTAAACTTCAAATCAACCTCAAACGCAAACACCATTAGCTCCAATAATGTCAATAACTCATCACAAACACGAATTGACCTCCACATGGTCTTTCACTCTCTCCCTTGATGAGTATATTGACAAACCCCCAAAAGGCATAAAGTTTGAGTTTGAATGAGAAGAGAGGAAAGCAATTGAATTGCAAAAGCAAAATTGATCCAAGAGAAGAAGAAATAAGATTGTGACTAAGTTGATAAGAAAGATTTTAGAGCAAAAACCAAGAAAAAACAAGTTTTCCACAAAAATTCTAAAAGACCAATAAAAACTCACAAGAACTCAAATACGCTTATGATTCAAGATACTCACAAGAACTCAAATATGCTTATGATTCAAGATAGTTATGAAGTTTTCAACAAAATCATAAGATCCAAAATGCATTCCATATTATCTTTTAATGATTATATTTTTATCTTTCAATGATGCCTTTCCTACAATTTCTCCCCCTTTTGGCAATATAGACATCAAAAAAGTATTTTCTCCCCTATTGTATGATATGCATCTAAAAAGCTTTGAAAATTATCCAAGTGATCAAAATAACAAAATATGACACGAAGCTAGACAATTTTAGATTATGCTAAACTAAGACAAGTATTTTGTTCTAGATATGACATCATGCTACACAATTTTAGATTATGCTAAACTAAGATATGTCCAAGTGCAAATAACAAGTTTTGCTAGCAAGCCTCTTTTTAAAAATGTTATTTTTAGCAAGATTTGACAAGTGCAACATTTAGCATTAGTTTCAAAACTAGAAGCAAGGCCACTCAAAGGATTAATTAGAATACCTAGAGTTCAAACTACTCAACACTTTGGGGAATCTAGAAGTGCATATAAGGTCCTTTCTGTAATTTTTTTGAAGATCTTAAAAGACATAGCTAGGTGCAAATATTTGACATTATTTGTATTTTTTACTCACTTATATTTTTTATTTGCATTTTTCAAGTGTAGTAGACTCAAGCCATATTCGACTATCTCAAGAAGGACTATTAAGAAGATGGTCTCAGTCATACACGACACATTCTCAATTCATCCCAAGTGCAATGGGAAGTTGTCTTGTGAATGCGTGGTGTTGAGTCTAATATGCACAAAAAGAGTCAATTTTTCTTGCTTTCATTTTAGCATATATGAGCGAATGAAATACTCAAATATGGATCAAACTAGTTTCACCCAAGTTGCTATAGGGACTCTAGAAAACTCTAAAATTTCATAAATCATGGCAAATACCCTTAGAGAAGAAACATAGCAAGTAAAAGCAACATGTTTCATCAAGTTTTCATTTAAAACCTTAATTTTCAAATTTTAACATACTTAGCAAGATGAATCAAAATGAACATGGACATATTTAAGCTATCAATTTTCTACAGAAAGGTAGCAAGGTGCATAGCATGTAAGATAAATTATTGGCATAACAGACAAGGCTCATAAAACAAAAAATAAAGTCTATGTGCAATTCATGAAGTAGATTTTTCAAATTCTCCCTCAACAAGTGAATCAATTTTATGCACAAATCTAGTTTAAGTTGAGTTATTAGCAAAATTAAGCTCAAGGAAGGTCCAAATAAACTCAATCAAAACCAGAAACACAGAATGAGGAGAAGAAGTCGAGAAACTGCAAACCGAATGACTGTAGAGCATTGAAAAGATAGTAGAGAACACTATGGCTTAGACTCACTCTCATCTTCCCCAATGACTGATATAGGAAAGTTAACTCTAGATCCCAATCTAAGGAGTGCACACAGACCTTGTCTACTCAGGGGGCCCAACACCTGATAGAATTATAAGACTTTGAGGGCACTAGACCTAGAGAGAAGAGAGAACAGCTAATTATGCATGATAGCAACCTAAAGCATAAGATGAGAGGTCCATGCGAAGCATGCCAGAAGTCTAAGTGAAGTGATCTCAAAATAGGAAAATAAGCCCATAAACACCTAGAAGATGCAAAAGAAAGGAAATACTAGAAGAAACTATATAATACATAATATACAGATCAACTCTCTCTCATGATAAGCCGTAAGGGCTTACGACTCCAAACTCACTACACAAGACATTAAATCTAGCGCTATCCAAAGGCTTGGTGAAGATATCAGCTATCTGACAGTCACTCTCTACAAACTGAAGCGAAATATCCCCCTTCTCCACATGGTCTCTAAGGAAGTGATATCTAACATCAATATGCTTGGTCCGGGAATGCTGCCCTGGGTTCTTAGTAATGCAAATAGCAGAAGTATTATTACAAAAAAGTGGAAAACTCTCTATCGCTAACCCATAGTCACGCAGAGTGGATCACATCCAAAGCACTTAACTACAGTAACTTGATGCAGCAACATACTCGGCCTCTACAGTGGATTGTGCAACCCCAGACTGCTTCCTAGACGACCAAAAAATAAGAGAAGTGCCAATAAATCAGTACTAGTAGCAAAAGAATACCCGGATGTCTTTCCTGATGACTTGCCAGGCATGCCACCAGACGAGATATAGAGTTTGTTATTAACTTAGTTCCTGGCACAACCCCAATCCACCAGAGGCCCTATCGGTTGTTTGCTAACCTATTAATGGAATTAAAGAAGCAAGTTGAAGAATTACAAAACAACGGCTTCATTCGCCCTAATTCATCACCTTGGGGAGCTCCAGTTATTTTTGTGAAAAAGAAGAATAATACCCTGAGAATTGTATAGATTATAGATCTTTCAATGAAGTAACAATCAAAAACAAGTACCCATTGCCAAGGATCGATGATCTATTTGACCAACTCAAGGGAGCTTGTGTGTTCTCAAAAATAGATTTAAGATCAGGGTACCATCAGATTAAAATCAAGAAGGAAGATATTCCTAAGACTGCCTTCACCACTCGATATGGACTTTACGAGTTCACCGTGATGTCATTCGGATTGACCAATGCACTAGCCTATTTTACGCATTTGATGAACAAGGTGTTCATGGAATTTTTGGACAAATTCGTAATTTTTTTCATCGATGATATTCTGATATACTCCAAAGATGAAGGAGAACATGAGAAGCATTTGCATTTAGTTTTGGAAAAACTCAGGGAACATAAGCTTTATGCCAAGTTTAGCAAATGCGAGTTTTGGATAAAAGAAGTCTCTTTCTTGAGCCATGCCATTTCAGCTGGAGGAGTTGCTGTTGACCCGAGTAAAGTAAAGGATGTACTTAATTGGAAGCAACCAAAATCAGTAACTCAAATTAGAAGTTTTCTTGGTTTGGCTGGATATTATAGAATATTCATAGAAGATTTCTCCAAAATCGTGAAACCACTTACACAACTATTTAAAAAAGAAAAGAAGTTTGAATGGACCCTGTCATGCGAAGATAGTTTCCAAGAGCTCAAGAAGAAACTAACCTCTACTCCAGTATTGACGTTACCAGATATACAAAAGGACTTTGTGGTTTATTGTGATGCTTCGAAGTAAGGTTTAGGTTGTGTGTTGATGCAAGAAGGTAAAGTGGTGGCCTATGCATCTAGGCAGTTACGCCCTAACGAGGAAAATTACCCTACTCATGATTTGGAGTTAGCAACCGTGGTACATGCCCTCAAAATTTGGAGGCATTACCTCATCGAGAGCTTAAAGTATATATTCACTCAACCAGATTTAAATATGAGGCAAAGAAGATGGTTGGAGCTGATAAAGGATTATGATATTGGAATCCATTATCGCCCTAGGAAAGCTAATGTAGTGGCTGATGCTCTGAGTAGGAAGAATTATTGTAATAGTATATTAGTTAAGGAAAGCCAGCCAGCTTTGCACGAAGAATTCAAGAAAATGAATTTGGAGGTGGTGAAGTAAGGATACATCAATATGATGGAACTACGACCTACCTTGGATGACCAAATTCGAGAAGCTCAGAAAGAAGATGTAGATGTTTTGGAAATTATTAAGAGGATAAAGAAAGGAAAAGCCCCAAGATTTTCAATAGATGAAAAAGGTACTCTATGGTTTGGGAAAAGAATTTTTGTACCCAATAAGAAAGAAATCAAGGAAATGATCTTAAAGGAAGCTCATGAAACCGCCTATTCCATTCATCCAGGAAGTACCAAAATGTACTTGGATATGAGAGGATCGTACTGGTGGACCAGTATGAAGAGAGAAATTGCAGAGTTTGTTGCTTTGTGCAATATCTGCCATCAGGTGAAAGCTGAGCATTAGAGACCTGCGGGATTACTACAACCGTTAAAAATTCCCCGAATGGAAATGTGAGGAGGTCAGAATGGATTTCATCACTGGATTACCACAGACTCAGTCTGGTTATGATTCAATCTGGGTTATAGTTGATCGTCTGACTAAATCTGCTCATTTCATTCCTGTTAAAACAACTTACACTGGAGACAAATTGGCAGAGTTGTACATGACAAAGGTAGTGTGTTTGCATGGAGTACCCAAGAAAATTGTGTCAGATAGAGGTACTTAGTTCACCTCAAAGTTTTGGCAAAAGTTGCATAGTTTATTGGGCACGAATCTTAACTTCAGCACAGCATATCATCCACAAACAGACGGCCAGACCGAAAGGGTAAATCAGATTTTAGAACATATGCTCAAATCATGTGCTTTGACAAACAAGACAAATTGGGATAAGAGTTTGCCTTATGCAGAGTTTTCATACAACAATGGATATCAATCAAGTATTCAGATGTCACCTTTCGAGGCATTATATGGATGCAAGTGTCGAACACCATTTTATTGGAAGGAAACTGGAGAAGGAAAAGTGTTTGGACCAGATGTACTCAAGAAGGCAGAAGAACAAGTGAGATGGATCCAACAAAAATTGAAAGCTGCTCAAAGCCGACAGAAAAGCTACGCTGATAACCGACGTCGAGACCTGAAGTTTGCCAAGGGCGACTTCGTATACCTAAAAGTTTCACCAATGAAAGGAATTAAATGATTTTGGGTTAGCGGAAAGCTTGCACCTAGATATATTGGACCGTTCAAAGTTTTGGCCAGAAGAGGCGAGGTAGCGTATCAGCTGGAATTACTACCACAACTAACTGACGTGCATAATGTATTTCATGTGTCCTAGCTAAGAAAATATCTTCGAAAACCAGAGGAACACATGTCCTTAGAACAGTTAGATTTACTGACGATATCTTTCTTATAAGGAATATCCAATCTGATTTTGGATGAGGCGATTCATAAGACTACATGAAGTATCAAATTACAGCAGGTGCAAAGGAACAACCATACCAAGAGGAGGCTAACGGGAGCGTGAAGAGGACTTCTGACGAAATTCCCAAATATTTTTCCCGCTTTCTACCGAATCTCTGGTTGAGATTCCGTTTAAGGGGGGTAGGTTTGTAACATCCTTATTTTTCATTAAAAACTAAAATCACGCATGTAGCATTTGTAAAAAAATATATAATAATAAAGTAAAATTTAAAAAGTGTTTATAATAAAAACATTTGAAAAATGAGAATGTTTCTTTCAAATATTTTCAAAAACTTGACTTATAAATTAAGTTTGTTGAATTTATAAAGATCTGTACAAGTGTCTGATTTACTAAAAGAATTTTTACAGAAAATCTATATATCCAAAAATTCCAAAACTAAGTTTATTAGGTTCCAAATATTCCCTAGTATTTTCGAGAATTGTTCCAAGATTTTTAAAGTCTTTTTGCTATTTTAACCTAAGCGCTTTTTCCTTCTCAATACTATTCAAATTCAATAAAAAAACCATGTCATGTGTACTGTATGGGTGTCGTCAACCTCCAGCCAGAGAAGTTTTTCCTCTCTCCTCCATTAAAGCAGACGAAGAGCTTCCAAATCTTCTCCAATTAATCACCAAAAATTCCACAAAAATTATATTCGGAATCCACGTCGTATCCACATCAATCCACAGTAGTTTCCCAATTAAATCTTCCACTAATTTGTTCATAATCACGAAAAAATGTTAGTGCGTCCGTTTTTCATTTCCACTGCGATTTCTAGCCCTTTGGTCTTCCATTCACACTATAAGAAGGGGCATTGGGAGCCTCTCTTCGTCGCCAACCCATCCCTCCCCTTCCCGAGAGCTCTCTCATTCTTGTTCCACCGGATTTCGCAAAAGATTGAGTGCATTCTTGTTTGGGCGTACTGTTATTCGACCACCGTCGCCGATTAATCACCCCTCTGCCGCCGCCGTCGTCACCGGTGAGTTCGTCGCGTCACGCCGCCGCCACTCGGCCGACCGGCCAGCCCTCTGGACTTCTCTTCCTTCACACCGGTCATCTTCTAATGCTCTCTGTGAATCGTGCATGAACAGTAGTGATGCTACAGTGAGAATCCATCTGTTAGTTTGTACATGTTCTTTCCACTAAATTATGATTTTTGTTGTAAACTCGTTTTAGCTCAAAATTGCATGCAACAAATTTTGTTAATTAGCAAAAATTAATAACTATTCACAATAATTTTTCAGAAATTTTATAAATAAATTTGTTCTATCAAATTATTTGTGGAAAATCTAATCTTACGAATTTTGTATCTCTTAAAATATGTGTCCAAAACTGTTGAAATAAATTTTATAAATCTTATAAAATGCTAAATTATATATTTGGAAGTTTTCATGAAATTATGAATTAATTTGGTTCTCTGTATTTTTCGAATACGTGTTTATTCGTTGTTTTTCATGCGATAGAAATGTTCGACGTCGACGCCATTGCTGATCCGCAAGAAGACGACTCTCTCCTCGCTGACCAAGCCAAGTGCCCAGCAAATTTTCTGCAAATCCCCTTGAAACATGTTGATCTCTGTGTGGTAATACTTTCTAGCTATTTAAAAACTTGCATGCTATGTCAATTTTAAGACTGATATTTGCTTAGCGTAACTATCCCTAATTAACTTTAAATTTGTTAATCCATTCCTTGCTGCCATAGGACTACTAAAGTTGTTAAATATTGCCACATCTTTGTAATAGGTTTTGCTCATGCTTAGAATTGCTTAGATGAATAAAACATTTGATTTGTTTACTTGATGAATATTGTTTTACCCTGTATTGTAAACTTGTTGTTTATTTCAGGCAGTAGGTGTTGTCCCGGAAATTCTTTGATAGTGGGTGCTATCGGGTAAAAACTATTTTGCAAAACCTGATTAGGGTGGCTGGTTGCAAGGTGGGTACAGAATGCACGAGACTCGGGTTTGAGTATGTACCACCCTAGTCACCTTAAGGACCGATCCCTCGTGATTGTCAAACAATGTACAACAGTGCGGCCGCGGGTTCCGGTATGGGACGAGCTTGGCCGAGTAGCTAGTGAAAACTTAATTAAGGCATGCCAGACGGTGGAGTAGGCGTGGTTAGAGCCACAGGAGTCCTACAGGTGCAAGAGGGGGCTTCCAATATGGTTGTAGCCATTTGGCGGTGAAACCTCAGCGGGCGTGACTTAGTGAAAATGTAGCTAGAGAATGGCTTTGTGATTTTTACTTGGGGTTATATGCCAAAAGAAGTGTATGACCAAAAAGAGTGAAATATCCCTCACGGGTAAAGCGTGCAAACTCTGCAGAACAAACAAACTATTCGAATAGCCGTGACCATGGTCAAGGGTGGACAAAAGTCGTCGTCACATGGTAGATTCCCCTATTTGGTTTCAAAATTAGATTTTTATAAAATGAAGCACGGTTGGAACTGTGAATATTTTGGTTTGATAAAAGTCCGTGGTTGTAGCCACGAGGAAAATATTTCAAAAGAAAACCACGATTGGTGTTGTGGAAAAGTATTCTTAAAATAAAACCATGGTCGATGCCGTGAGTTGGTCTATGTTTTGTTTTTCCACAGTTGAAGCCGTGTCCTGAAAAGTTTGAAACTCTCATTTCTTAAAAGAAAATACGTTTGAAAACTGCTCTTCAAAATTCTAGGATAAAATCTTAAAAATTGGCTTTTTGCAAATTAACCAATGCCCTCCCTTGAATTAAACTACATATTGCATTTCTTTCTGGACTTATTGAGTATGTTGTATACTCACCCTTGTTTTTCATTGCAGGGCTGTTTATTCCATAGAGCAGAGCAGGAGATCAGGGATAACTATCCAAGAACCTGCAACCCACCGTTCGACATCTGCGATAAAGGATTTGAAGAGGAAGATTTTCAGAACGTCTAGGGTTGCGTTTTCTCCAGTCTTTGCCTATGGTATTTTGGACTTTATTCCATCAAGTTTATTTGCCAGTTTTATGTTTCCGCTGCTGTATGACCTTCGGGTCCAACTTTTGTAATATTGAGCCATGTTGGTCGGTACTTTGTAATACTTTTTAATTATCGCATGGTTATAGTCCATACTGTTATGATCTGTGTGTACTAGCTATAGATCCAGGGACTAGTATAGGTAAACACAGTGGAAGCCCGAATCCTTTTTGCGGGTTCCGACAAAGAGCCAACAAAGATAATATCGTTCACATAAATCTAGATGAGGAGAAAATGGGAATCCTGGTATTAAATGAACAGAGTCTTGCCTACTATACCTATTTTGAAACTATGGCTGAGAAGATAGGATTTAAACCTCTCATACCATGCTCTAGGGGCCTGTTTAAGTCTATAAAAAGTTTTGAAAAGCTTGAAGACATGGCTTAAGTCTATAAAAAGTTTTGAAAAGCTTGAAGACATGGCTCGGGTACTTGGGGTTCTCGAATTCTAGAGGTTACTTGACATAAATCTCTTTCTCAATATAGCCATTGAGGAATGCACTCTTAACATCTATTTGATAGAGCTTGAAGCCCTATAATGTAGAGAATGCAAGTAGGATCCTAATAGCCTCTAGTCTAGCTACAGAGGTAAAGGCCTCCTCAAAGTCAAGACCCTCAACCTGAGAAAAACCCTGTGCAACTAGTCTAGCCTTGTTACGAATAACCACCCCATCCTCACTCTACTTATTTTTTAATACCCACTTGTCCATGTCAGCGTTGTGTGGGCCCCATGCTTCAATAGTTCGGCGTCGTGTGAACCAAGTCCTCGTCTGTGACGTCCTCAACTCCAACAATCCTTCGTTTGCCTTGGAGAACCACGTGTCGCTTTGGCTTACTACTACAATCTTTCTGCTTGTCCTTCTGCTTCTTAGGTTTGCTTGGCATGTCCATTACGTAGAAGACATGTCTCACATCATTCGCGAGGACGAACGGTTCGCGCAGAGCCGACTTGCGTGAGGTCCACGATTGTCATCTCAGTATTTGTCGACCTTCACGCGCTTGAAGTCAGTTTGACCCATTGGCACTTAAATAGAGAGACCTTCAAAGGTCCATAGTCGAGCTCCCATATCTCTTCTATGAAACCATAATATGTATCCACCTTGCCTTTGTTGTCTTCGGCATCTATACGGACACCGCTATTTTGGTTGGTGCTCTTGTTATCCTGGGATCTGGTGTAGAATGTGTAACCATTTATCTCGTACCCCTTGAATGTCACGATTTCACTAGATGGTCCCCGAGCCAAGCGTTATAACTGTTCATTGTCCGCCCTTTCAAAGGGATGTATACGTAACCAAGCGCCGAAAGAATCCATGTGCTTCAGTGTTATCCAATCCTCAGACCTCCCCGGGAAATCGCGGCGTAGAATACACTTATGCTCATGGACATACGGGGCCACTACAGTTGATTGTTTCAAGACCGTGAAATGTGCTTGCTTAAATGTAAGAAGATCATTGCATGCAATTGCTTTCCTTCCTAGTGTCCCTTTTCCCGTAGCCTCCCCTCATGGCGTGATATAGGGCGCCGATCGGGTTTAGATCATTAATGTAATCCACACAAAACTCAATCACCTCCTCGTCCCATAGCCCTCGGCAATGCATCCTTCCTGACGAGAACGGTTACGGACATACTTCTTTAGCACACTCATGTACCTCTCGAAGGGAACATGTTGTGCGATATACAGTCCGAGAATACCTATCTCTTTGACAAGGTGAGCAATGAGATGAACCATAATATCAAAGAATGCAGGAGGAAAGATCATCTCAAGACTAACCACACTTTGTACCACGTCATCCTGCAGCTTACTTAGTTTATCTGGGTCGATGTCCTTCTGTGAAACCATGTTGAAAAAAGAACACAACTTTGTGATTGTCCCCCGTACCCACTCGGGCAGTATGCCTCTCACAGCCATCGGGAGCAAGCTGTGTCCTAAACACAAGACAGTCATGGGATTTCATGTGTGCGATTTTATTCTCTTTCGTGTTTATGAGTCTCTTTACATTGGAGGAGTATCAGGAAGGACCTTCACAATGTTAGGGAACTCTATCATGCTTTTTTCTCTTCTTTGCTTAGAGTGTAGCTCGCAGGATGTAGGTAATGTTATCCTTTCCCTCTTTTTCGGGATGTAGGTCGTTCCTCGGTTCCAAGAGTTTAAGGTCCTTAGAGCTTGCGGTGTATCTTTCGATTTTCCGTACATATCTATGTAGCCTAGTAGGTTCAAGCAGACATTCTTCGTGATGTGCATGAAGTCAAGTGGGTGATGAACCTCCATGACTTCCCAATAAGGCAAGTCCCAAAATATTGACTTCTTCTTCCACATGGGTGCCTGACCATCCTCATTACGCACATGTTTGCTTCGGGACCCTTTCCAAATACTACTTTCAAATCCTTTACCATAGCAAACACACTGTCCCCACTACGATCTTTGAGGCCTTGCACGAAGGTCCTGCTGTGCGTTAAATTTTACGCCTTTCTTCCGCAACGGGTGACTCGTAGGAAGAAACCTATGGTGACCCATGTACACAACCTTCCGAGAGTTTTTCAGGTACATGCCGTCCGTTTCATCTAAGCACTGCATGCAGGCTCTATATCCTTTGACAGTTAGGTAGGACGAGTTACTGAGAGCGAGCGATCGTTGATTGTTACAAATAACAATGCACGTAGGGTGAAATACTCCCTTTTGTACTCATCCCATACCCTTGCACCATCATCCCACAACGTCACAAGATTTTCAACCAATGGTTTCAGGTAGACAACGATGTCATTCCCAGGTTGCTTGGGGCCTTGGATCAACAACGGCATCATGATGTACTTTCGCTTCATGCCTGACCATGGAGGAATGTTATAGATACATAGTGTAACGGGCGAGGTGCTATGGCTGCTGCTCAATTCTCCGAAGAATTCATCCCATCGATGCTCAACCCAAACCTTATGTTTCTCACCTCATCTGCGAAGTCCGAGCACGTCCGGCCGACTTTCCTCCTTGTGAGCCATCTGCGGGGTGTCTAAGCATCCGTCGTCCTTACGCTCTTCTTTGTGCCAACGCATCATCAGGGCATGCGCTTTGTTAGCAAACAGACATTTCAATCGGGGATCGGAAGAAAATACCACAACACTTTAGCCGGAGGTCTCTTCTTCTTCGCTCCCCATCTATTTCACTGGATCGCCACGCTTCACCTTATACCGTGATTCTTTGCACACCGGACAAACATCCAAATCGGCATACTCATTACGATACAGGATACAATCATTAGGACATGCGTGTATCTTCGTACTTCCAATCCCAAAGGACGACGACTTGCTTGGCTTCATATGTAGATCGGAAGAGTGTTATCTTTTGGAAGCAACTTCTTTACGAGTGATAACAACTCATTGAATCCCTTATCTGACACACCATTTGTAGCCTTCCATTGCATGAGATCCAGTGTGGTACGCAGCTTTGTGTGGCCCTGCCCACAGTTTAGGTACAAAGGAGTTTTGTGGTCCTCTAACATGCGCTGGAACTTCTCAAACTGTCTTTCATCTGTGTAGTCTCCCTCTCTGTCACGCAGCATCTGGTCTAGCTCATCATCACCAAAGTCACCAAGTGTTTCTTCCACGGAACAATATTGCGTGCCGTCCGGGATACTGTTGAATCCATGTTCCTCTTCCTCGCCTTCTTCATCGTCTTCCTGGCTAATCGCCTTAACTTCGCCATGGTTGGTCCAACAGGTATAGTTTGGCATGAAACCTCTCATGATCAAGTGATTCATAACTTGCCATCGCTGGGAGTGCTCCTTCTCGTTCTTGCAATCTACACACGGACAACATATGAAGCACTCGAGGCAAGAATGCAACGGCCAGATCGAGAAAAGATCGCACGCCATCAATGAACTCTCTCGGCGGCAGTGCGCATTGTACATCCATTGCCGATTCATCTACACCATGTTATAATTTCATTAAAAATTATAACAAATTTAGATACAAAAATTAAAACCTAACTTATAGGTACATTTAAAATCTATAGCTCACAAGCTCTTAAATCTACCTTTCTAATTATTTTTCCTTCTTGAGTCTACAATTAATGACCATATTTTTTCTTCTCCAACAAAAAAGCTCCACCTACACCATCATACAATTAAAACATACCTTTCTAATTTTTTTATCCCTTTCTACCTTTGTAATTATTTTTTATCCTTCTACATTTTTTCTATTTTATTTCATACACCAATAATTACTTCATTGCAATGTACCTAGATCTCCCCAACTTATTGTGATATTTAAGATTCTAAAAGTACAAGCACCTAGATCTACATCCTACATCTTCATACAACAACAAAAACAAACATACAAAATAAATTTTGGGGAAGAACTCCCTACAATTTGATCATGCATGTTCTTGCCTAAAAAGTTCAAGATTTCTCCACATCCATTGAAAAAAATTGCAATATCTAGGTGAGAAGGATGTTGGCATGATGTCACTAACCTTGAAACACTTAATTTGGAGCTAATCACCCCCAATTAAAAATTTGGACAGCACCTCCCCAAGAACAGTGCTTGGCCGGCCCTTCTCTGTTCGATCGTACCTCTGCTGCAGCCTGCAGGCTCGTGGAGGAAGAAGGGTTTAAATGGGCTGGGCGGGAGGCTTCCAGAAGCGGTTTGAGACACGAACCGCTTCTGTATGTGGCTTTCTAGAAGCGGTTCTTGTCTCAAACCGCTTCTGGAAATCAGAAGCGGTTTGAGACAAGAACCGCTTGAAAGTCCTATACGTGGCTGTTCGTGTCTCAAATCAGCTCGAAGCTCTCCGACCGTTGCCTCTGAACCGCTTCTGGTGCGAACATCACAACGGGTTCGCATCAAATCGCTTCTAATAGGCCGGTTGTGATGTCCAGTTCTGTAGCAGTGATATACACAAATCATGCTATAAAAAGTGGACTTTGATGAAAATTTCATAGAACCCACTTTGGAGTATCTTATAATAATTATTAGAATATGCTCAAAAAGATAAAGAAATATAAACTTTTCGTTTAAATGGTATATGTAAGATGAGAGTACATACTCCTAGAAGTATGAAACTATACACACACTGATTAGGCTATTCTACGAGCTGGTCATACACCTATAGCGAAGCGGATGCATACGGCCGAAAAAACAACTCGGACCCAAAACTCCTATGTCCTATGATACATAAATAAATAACGAATCTTGTACTCTCGAAATGCTGATTCCGGACGCGTATTCTTTTAATCCCTAGTAACATGTCGCTGGTTATAGAATAAAATATGGAACAATTTATGTCCAGACTGTGGTCAACATTCGCACGATGTCAGATGAACTACAAAACAGAAAGAAATAAAAAATGTTCCTTACTTGTTTGACAGTAAAAAGTAAAATAAAAATTATAGTAAATACAACTGATGCATATAGTAAAAACTCCAAGTACCACAATTTCGTCGGTAAACAAATCATGATTCCTGTATTCTTCGAAACAATTTATGATCATAATGTGGTCAACGTGCCTGCGATGTCAGGCAAACTAATAACAGAAAGAAATAAAAACGTTCCTTACTTATTTGACAGTAAAAGCTAACGAAGTTCACAGTAAAAACAATTGATGTATATCTTTACTATTCTTTAATTGACAGTTGGTGGCGGCGGTGCATTTTTCTCCACTCCCCAGCCCTAACGCGCGGGCCCACTCCCCAGCCCTTAACGCGCACAAAAAAAACAGTCTCTCGCCCAATCCAGTCTCTCGCGATGCACAGCGCCTTCCTCGCTCCGGGCGAGCAATCCCCGCCCCACGCCGCTCCCCCGATCGCCGCGCGCCCGATCATTCCTCGCGCATCCTTCCTCGCGCCGCGCCCCCGATCGCCGCGATCTCCGCCACGCCGCGCCCGTCGCCGCAATCTCCGCCTGCGGCGCCCCAAATCGCCGCAATCTCCGCCCCACGCCGGTGCTTTCCTTCCTCCGATCTGATCCGGAGATGAGTATCTTCTGGCATCTTTCCTTTTATGGACTCTCTTACGAATGATTTTTCTATTTTATTTAACTTCGCGTTGGTGCATCCGGGTTGCGAGGAGTTCGCCGAGGAAGGTGCATCCGCAAGACCACCACGCGCAGGACCTCAGCAAAAGTTCCAGAAGCTCAACGTCGGGGTTGCAAGGAGTTCCAGAAGCTCTACCTCAGCGAGGCCGTCACCACCGCTCGCACCGTCGGCTTCAAGAGCATTCGCTTCGAGGTCAGCCCCGCGCCCCTTAATACACAGACCATTTGATTGGATTGAAATTTGTCATTGTCTTAACGGATTGGAAGAAATCTAATGAAATTTTGATGCAAGTGGTGCTTTGATTTAGGAATGTGTTCTGACCATTTGATTGTGCGGAACCAATGATTATCTGCTTACATGATTCTTTTCAGATTTTTATTGAATATAGTGATTGAACTAAAGGAAGGTGTGGGCTTGTAATTTGAAAATGTATGTTTTTTGTTTGATCAACAGGCTGTTGCAATTTCTCCTACTGCAAAATCGTTAGCTGCATATCCTAAGTCTCCTTTCCAGGTATGTCTTGTCCTCGGCTACTTACATTCGTAGTACACTTCTTTTCATCATAATGACCGCAGAGTGTTTTAGTGTTGGTCGGATTCTGATTAGCACCTTATTGCCCAAAAACTAACTATATTATCCTTCAAAATACTAACTATATTGTTGTCATTTGTCTTTCTTTGGTGGCGGTAATGCTGATCGAACCCTTCTGGACCACGGTGGGGCCAAAATCCAATCCCAGCCTAATGCATTTCAAATTTCTATAATCCTGAATTGTTTTATGGTTGATAAGTCAAGTCAAGAAATTATTGGTGCAGCGTTCATTAGAAGATGAGGTGTTAGGAGTTGATGCTTCGATTAGAGTACATGGCAATGACTAATTGGGTTTTATTTATCCTGGAAGTATAGTTTTTAGTACAACATGTTGGAATTAATAGCTCTTTGCTTCCCGCACACACACACAAAAAAAAAGGTGGATGATTGATGCAAGCATTACCAAGTCAAGGCTATTTGCAATCATGGCAAACATTGACTCTGAACCATGAAAATAAACTGATACACTTAAATCTAATTTGCATGCCAAAATATTTGCAGATTAGAATTTAGTACCAGCTTATATCTAAATTGAGCAGGAGTCACAGAAATTACATCAGCTTTATCAATCTCAATAGTCTTACTGCAGAAATTACATCAGCTTTATCAATCTCAATAGTCTTTCCTCCACCTTGTCTCTTCCAAGCAAGTCCTCCAGAATGCACTTTAAACTGAGCAGGATTCTGTTTTGAACCAAGAGTCATGGCAATATGCTTCCTGTGTAACATCATGGCAACTTATATTAGCCAGACTTTGTTAATGCACATGCATGCACATACAAGTTCTTGATGATTCAAACCTTGCCATTATCATTAGCCACCAACTCCGCCAACTGTGGTGTTTTCTTCAGATTCAAATCAGCTAACAGTTGTATCTGGTTCATAATCGAACTCGAGGCGAGCTCTATCTAGAAATGCCGCAAGTAGATGAAAAATATACTACTGCCATGTCAAACACATGCGTTATTGAGTAGTGATTGATTTTCAGCAGCATATTACGCCATTCATTTCTACATTAATTTTCATAATTAAATTCTATAGTTCAAAGAAACCGACAGAACTTTCTGCTTTTCTTGATAGCTTTGGCAAAGGGAGGCAGCAAGCTTACGCTACTTCTCGATCGAACAATCTCGACATCTCAAAGAACAGTTCAGGTTAGTTCTTTTATCTTTCCATTTTTTCTGTGCGTTCATTAGAAGATGATGTGTTAGGAGTTGATGCTTCGATTGGAGTCTGAGGACAATGACTGATTGGTAATATATTTGCAGTTTTATGTATATTACTGATTGGTAATATCTAGCTTTCCTACCAATCTGGCAACCCTTTGCTTTCAGTACCAATAGCTTCCCCTAATTGTTGCAGTTCCTGAGTGAAAAAAACAGAAGGGATTCAACAAATGAAATGAGAAGTGGCATCTATCGTACAACTTAACATTGTATATATTCCTGAATGGCAATAATCCCTTGAAGAACAATTCCGATGTAGTAAACATGGTCAAACGAATGTGGAAAACAAATGGAGTTCATTTCTGTTAGTACTTGACAACAAAATATCTATAATATTGTTATCCACAATGTCATAGAGACAAAGACTATCCAAGTCCTTTCAGATTTATAGATTATGGAACCAAAATCTAGCTGGCAGTGGCACATGCCCTTGATGAAAAAGTACGGAAAAATACTGACCAAACAAATTATTTTACTGTACACACCTCATAAGTCATAGTATCTGGATCGATGCCATCCTCCATTACTACCTGTACATATTGACTGAAACTTATGCATTATAGAAAACTTATTGCTGGCACTACTTCTGATAGGATGTCTACTTTGCTTTTATATTGGTCATAAACCCAACTATTGAAGATGTCTACTTTGTATTTATATTGGTCATAAATAATGGTCTACCATCTAAATTTAAAATTCTTCTATGGCCTGGCATCTATTCCAATTTCTACATATGTGATGGATGGTTGATCATTCCCTTTGTTAATTATTTTTTTCAATTGAGTAACATCCTTGCACTTACAAGATTGTTTTTCATCGAGAACATCTTGTCATCGCATCTTGCTTGATATCTTTCCAATTTGGAGTGTTAGACCAAGTAATACATTGAATTAGTGATGCACATGGTGGCGAACTGAAAATGATTTTTGTGATATTACATCATCGTGCATTGGTTGCAATTTTCTGCGAGGATTGTATGGGGGCTTGATTTATTGTTTTTCGAATTATCTTTGCCTATTAGTTGTTAGCGATAATCTCATGTCATGGCTCGTGATCGATCTCTGTGTGTCTGCTCGGCTTGTTTGAGTTGTTTTTATGTTTATTGTGTTCCCTTTTGAAAAGACAACAGAATAGTTAAGTAGGATTTATCGTGATCTTCACGAGTTCTAACGCTTGAAATGTTTTGGCTCATGATCGGTGTTTTTGCAGGAGATCCAGTAGCGCTTCGTGTTTGTCGTCATCTTCGTCGAACGAAGCCAAGCGTGACAAGAGGTGAGTCGAATTAGAGCCACAACATTACATTTCAGATTCTGCATAGAATATGTTGTAAATACTAGACTAGCTTTCTTTGGTTTGGATATAGCTTTCTTTGGTTTTTAGTACCCTTTTGATCTGCAAAGTAATACATTGAATTAGTGATGCACATGGTGGCCGAACTGAAAATGATTTTTTGTGATATTCTGTCATCGTGCATTGGTTGCAATTTTCTGCGAGGATTGTATGGGGGGGCTTGATTTATTGCTGCTTCTGAATTATCTTTGCCTATTAGTTGTTAGCAGTAATCTCATGTCATGGCTCGCATCGATATCTGTGTGTCCTGCTCTGGCTTGTTTGAGTTGTTTTTGTGTTTATTGTGTTCCCTTTTGAAAAGACAACAGAATAGTTAAGTAGGATTTATTATGCCTTTCTGATCTGACCTAGCGAGCTGTTAGCATGACTAATCGATTCCTGGTTCACCAACCGATTGAATTGTAGATGCATGCGCTTCAGTTCAGGAGCGTGTAAAGATAAGTGAAAAGGAATGGAGATTCGAGTCCATGTGTCGTGTTTTACTTTTATCGATCCAGAAAAGCCTGGATGTCTTTTTTTTCTAAACACTGCATTACACCGAAGCTGAGTAACAAGTTAAGCCGTTTTTTTTTGTCATAAGCAATTATTGGAACTCCAGTGTAGTGGTATCAATGTATCATGTATAAGCTGTTGTGCATGTATATATGGGGTATGCCTTAAACGCCACTTGGTTGAGCCAGTAAAGTAAAAGTAAATAGGAGCTGACTAAACAATTAGGCTTTTGTACATGACGGTTGAACTTCTTAGACAATAGATAGTACCCAGAGAAATATTGTTTCTTATTTACTGCTCAGAGAATGCACTGAATATTGCCTGTTGTGCTTGTAGCGTTTCTGTCATTCACCTTATTAGCAATTCATAGTTTCTCTTAATGGTACATTGAAATTAGCAAAAGGAATTACAAGAATTAGCCTTTAATTGTTGAAGGAAGGTCAGTAGTGTTGTGATAACTGGTGCAGCAGTTGTGATTAATTTTTCTTTTCCTGAAGGTGCTTGTTATAATCCTGAATTGTTTTCTGGTTGATAAGTCAAGTCAAGAAATTATTGGTGCAGCGTTGTAATCAAAATATGAATTGTTTCTTCTGCAACCTCATGTATTAACGGTGTAATTTATAGTAAGCAGCACACACTAAGGGAAATCATCTAGAGATATGTTCTAAAGTGAACTTTATTTCCCATAAGTCTACCTTTCCCCAGAAACAGATTATGATAGAAAGCATAACTCCTTGCTATCAAAATATTCTTATACCAGCACATGAAAAAGGGAACCAACACATGTATATCTCTGAAGAATAACTCCATGTTTGCAAACTATAATAAAATATATGACAGCCAGTTATTAGTCAACATTTCCAAATAGGATGCACACGAGTGAATATTTCTCTCAGGACTACCCTACATGGTATCTAATACATATGGTTGAATGACAGACATTGTCAACTTATCATCACTGGAAATTTGGTTTAAGTAAATATGCACGGGAGAACAAAAACAGTTCATGTAGCAAATCTGTGTATTTTGCGTGGAAAAATTAATTTATGTTTGATTGGTGTTTGTATTCGACAGAGATTGTTGTCGCTGTGCTGCTGCTTTTGCTACTGCTGATCAGAACATTCTCCTGACATCTCGAAGAACAGTTCAGGTTAGTTCTTTTATCTTTCCATTTTTTCTGTGCGTTCATTAGAAGATGAGGTGTTAGGAGTTGAGGCTTCGATTGGAGTACATGACAATGACTGATTGGGTTTTATTTATCCTGGAAGTATAGTTTTTAGTACAACATGTTGGAATTAAGAGCTCTTTGCTTCCCTTTTACACAAAAAAAAGGTGGATGATTGATGCAAGCATTACCAAGTCAAGGCTATTTGCAAATCATGGCAAACATTGACTCGAACCGTGAAAATAAACTGATACACTTAAATCTAATTTGCATGCCAAAATATTTGCAGATTAGAATTTAGTACCACTTATATCTAAATTGAGCAGAGTCACGAAATTACATCAGCTTTATCAATCTCAATAGTCTTCTTTGCAGAAATTACATCACTTTATCAATCTCAATAGTCTTTCCTCCACCTTGTCTCTTCCATGCAAGTCCTCCATAATGCACTTTAAACTGAGCAGGATTCTGTTTTGAAGCAAGAGTCATGGCAATATGCTTCCTGTGTAACATCATGGCAACTTATATTAGCCAGACTTTGTTAATGCACATGCATGCACATACAAGTTCTTGTTGATTCAAACCTTGCCATTATCATCAGCCACCAACTCCGCCTAACTGTGGAGTTTTCTTTAGATTCAAATCAGCTAACAGTTGTATCTCGGTTCATAATCGAACTTCGAGGCGTGCTCTATCTAGAGATCTGCAAGTAGATGAAAAATATATTCTTGCCATGTCAAACACATGCGATTATTGAGTAGTGATTGATTTTCAGCAGCATATTACGCCATTCATTTCTACATTAATTTTCTAAATTAAATTCTGTAGTTCAAAAAACGACAGAACTTTACATTTTCTTGATAGCTTTGGCAAAGGGAGGCAGCAAGCTTCGCTACTTCGATCGAAACAATCTCGACATCTCGAAGAACAGTTCGAGTTAGTTCTTTTATCTTTCCATTTTCTCTGTGCGTTCATTAGAAGATGATGTGTTAGGAGTTGATGCTTGATTGGAGTCTGGGACAATGACTGATTGGTAATATATTTGCGGTGTTATGTATATTCTTGATTGGTAATATCTAGCTTTCCTACCAATCGGCAACCCTTTGCTTTCGGTACCAATAGCTTCCCTAATTGTTGCGGTTCTGAGTGAAAAAATGCGAAGGATTCAACAAATGAAATGAGAAGTGGCATCTATCGTACAACTTAACATTGTATATATTGCTGAATGGCAATAATCCCTTGAAGAACAATTCGATGTAGTAAACATGGTCAAGCGAATGTGGAAAACAAATGGAGTTCATTTACATTAGTACTTGACAACAAAATATCTATAATATTGTTATCCACAATGTCATAGAGACAAAGACTATCCAAGTCCTTTCAGATTTATAGATTATGGAACCAAAATCTAGTGGCGAGGGCACATGCCCTTGATGAAAAAGTCGGAAAAATCTTGACCAAACAAATTATTTGTTGTACACACCTCATAAGTCATAGTATCCGGATCGATGCCATCCTCCATTACTACCTGTACATATTGACTGAAACTTATGCATTATAGAAAACTTATTGCTGGCACTACTTCTGATAGGATGTCTACTTTGCTTTTATATTGGTCATAAACCCAACTATTGAAGATGTCTACTTTGTATTTATATTTGTCATAAATAATGGTCTACCATCTAAATTTAAAATTCTTCTATGGCCTGGCATCTATTCCAATTTCTACATATGTGATGGATGGTTGATCATTCCCTTTGTTAATTATTTTTTTCAATTGAGTAACATCCTTGCACTTACAAGATTGTTTTTCATCAGTAACATCTTGTCATCTGCATACTGCAGTATCTTTCCAATTTGGAGTGTTAGACCAAGTAATACATTGAATTAGTGATGCACATGGTGGCCGAACTGAAAATGATTTTTTGTGATATTCTGTCATCGTGCATTGGTTGCAATTTTCTGCGAGGATTGTATGGGGGGGCTTGATTTATTGCTGCTTCTGAATTATCTTTGCCTATTAGTTGTTAGCAGTAATCTCATGTCATGGCTCGCATCGATCTCTGTGTGTCCTGCTCTGGCTTGTTTGAGTTGTTTTTATGTTTATTGTGTTCCCTTTTGAAAAGACAACAGAATAGTTAAGTAGGATTTATCGTGATCTTCACCGAGTTCTAACGCTTGAAATGTTTTGGCTCATGATCGGTGTTTTTGCAGGAGATCCAGTGGCGCTTCGTGTTTGTCGTCATCTTCGTCGAACGAAGCCAAGCGTGACAAGAGGTGAGTCGAATTAGAGCCACAACATTACATTTCAGATTCTGCATAGAATATGTTGTAAATACTGGACTAGCTTTCTTTGGTTTGGATATAGCTTTCTTTGGTTTTTAGTACCCTTTTGATCTGCAAAGTAATACATTGAATTAGTGATGCACATGGTGGCCGAACTGAAAATGATTTTTTGTGATATTCTGTCATCGTGCATTGGTTGCAATTTTCTGCGAGGATTGTATGGGGGGGCTTGATTTATTGCTGCTTCTGAATTATCTTTGCCTATTAGTTGTTAGCAGTAATCTCATGTCATGGCTCGCATCGATATCTGTGTGTCCTGCTCTGGCTTGTTTGAGTTGTTTTTGTGTTTATTGTGTTCCCTTTTGAAAAGACAACAGAATAGTTAAGTAGGATTTATTATGCCTTTACGATCGACCTAGCGGTATTAGCATGACTAATCGATTCTGGTTCACCAACCGATTGAATTGTAGATGCATGCGCTTGAGCTCAGGCGTGTAAAGATAAGTGAAAAGGAATGGAGATTCGAGTCCATGTGTCGTGTTTTACTTTTATCGATCGAGAAAAGCTCGCATGTCTTTTTTTCTAAACACCGCATTACAATCAAGTCGAGTAACAAGTTAAGCCGTTTTTTTGTCATAAGCAATTATTGGAACTCGGTCAAAGGGTATCAATGTATCATGTATAAGCTGTTGTGCATGTATATATGTATATATGGGGTATGCCTTAAACGCCACTTGGTTGAGCCAAGAAAGTAAAAGTAAATAGGAGTGACTAAACAATTAGGCTTTTGTACATGACGGTTGAACTTCTTAGACAATAGATAGTACCCAGAGAAATATTGTTTCTTATTTACTACTCGAGAGAATGCACTGAATATTGCTGTTGTGCTTGTAGCGTTTACATCATTCACCTTATTAGCAATTCATTGTTTCTCTTAATGGTACATTGAAATTAGCAAAAGGAATTACAAGAATTAGCCTTTAATTGTTGAAGGAAGGTCGATAGTGTTGTGATAACTGGTGCAGCAGCTTGTGATTAATTTTTCTTTTCTGAAGGTGCTTGTTATAATCTGAATTGTTTTACGGTTGATAAGTCAAGTCAAGAAATTATTGGTGCAGCGTTGTAATCAAAATATGAATTGTTTCTTCTGCAACCTCATGTATTAACGGTGTAATTTATAGTAAGCAGCACACACTAAGGAAATCATCTAGAGATATGTTCTAAAGTGAACTTTATTTCCCATAAGTCTACCTTTCCCCGAAACAGATTATGATAGAAAGCATAACTCCTTGCTATCAAAATATTCTTATACCAGCACATGAAAAAGGAACCAACACATGTATATCTCTGAAGAATAACTCCATGTTTGCAAACTATAATAAAATATATGACAGCCAGTTATTAGTCAACATTTCCAAATAGGATGCACACGAGTGAATATTTCTCTCGGGACTACCCTACATGGTATCTAATACATATGGTTGAATAGCGACATTGTCAACTTGTCATCACTGGAAATTTGGTTTAAGTAAATATGCGGGAGAACAAAAACAGTTCATGTAGCAAATCTGTGTATTTTGCGTGGAAAAATTAATTTATGTTTGATTGGTGTTTGTATTCGAATGAGATTGTTGTCATTTGTCTTTGCTGCTTTTTACTCTGCTGATCGTAACATTCTCGACATCTCGAAGAACGAGTTCAGTTAGTTCTTTTATCTTTCCATTTTTTACGTATGTTCATTAGAAGATGAGGTGTTAGGAGTTGAGGCTTCGATTGGAGTACATGACAATGACTGATTGGGTTTTATTTATCCTGGAAGTATAGTTTTTAGTACAACATGTTGGAATTAAGAGCTCTTTGCTTCCCGCACACACACACAAAAAAAAGGTGGATGATTGATGCAAGCATTACCAAGTCAAGGCTATTTGCAGTCATGGCAAACATTGACTCTGAACCATGAAAATAAACTGATACACTTAAATCTAATTTGCATGCCAAAATATTTGCAGATTAGAATTTAGTACCAGCTTATATCTAAATTGAGCAGGAGTCACAGAAATTACATCAGCTTTATCAATCTCAATAGTCTTACTGCAGAAATTACATCAGCTTTATCAATCTCAATAGTCTTTCCTCCACCTTGTCTCTTCTATGCAAGTCCTCCATAATGCACTTTAAACTGAGCAGGATTCTGTTTTGAAGCAAGAGTCATGGCAATATGCTTCCTGTGTAACATCATGGCAACTTATATTAGCCAGACTTTGTTAATGCACATGCATGCACATACAAGTTCTTGTTGATTCAAACCTTGCCATTATCATCAGCCACCAACTCCGCCAACTGTGGAGTTTTCTTTAGATTCAAATCAGCTAACAGTTGTATCTGGTTCATAACTGAACTCAGAGCAGGCTCTATCTAGAGATGCTGCAAGTAGATGAAAAATATGTTACTGCCATGTCAAACACATGCAGTTATTGAGTAGTGATTGATTTTCAGCAGCATATTACGCCATTCATTTCTACATTAATTTTCTAAATTAAATTCTGTAGTTCAAAGAAACTGACAGAACTTTCTGTTTTGCTGATAGCTTTGGCAAAGGGAGGCAGCAAGCTTCTGCTACTTCTGATCAGAACAATCTCCTGACATCTCGAAGAACAGTTCAGGTTAGTTCTTTTATCTTTCCATTTTTTCTGTGCGTTCATTAGAAGATGATGTGTTAGGAGTTGATGCTTCGATTGGAGTACAGGACAATGACTGATTGGTAATATATTTGCAGTTTTATGTATATTACTGATTGGTAATATCTAGCTTTCCTACCAATCTGGCAACCCTTTGCTTTCAGTACCAATAGCTTCCCCTAATTGTTGCAGTTCCTGAGTGAAAAAAACAGAAGGGATTCAACAAATGAAATGAGAAGTGGCATCTATCGTACAACTTAACATTGTATATATTCCTGAATGGCAATAATCCCTTGAAGAACAATTCCGATGTAGTAAACATGGTCAAACGAATGTGGAAAACAAATGGAGTTCATTTCTGTTAGTACTTGACAACAAAATATCTATAATATTGTTATCCACAATGTCATAGAGACAAAGACTATCCAAGTCCTTTCAGATTTATAGATTATGGAACCAAAATCTAGTGGCGAGGGCACATGCCCTTGATGAAAAAATACGGAAAAATCTCGACCAAACAAATTATTTTCTGTACACACCTCATAAGTCATAGTATCTGGATCGATGCCATCCTCCATTACTACTGTACATATTGATGAAACTTATGCATTATAGAAAACTTATTCTTGGCACTACTTACGATAGGATGTCTACTTTGCTTTTATATTGGTCATAAACCCAACTATTGAAGATGTCTACTTTGTATTTATATTGGTCATAAATAATGGTCTACCATCTAAATTTAAAATTCTTCTATGGCCCGGCATCTATTCCAATTTCTACATATGTGATGGATGGTTGATCATTCCTTTGTTAATTATTTTTTCAATTGAGTAACATCCTTGCACTTACAAGATTGTTTTTCATCAGTAACATCTTGTCATCTGCATACTGCAGTATCTTTCCAATTTGGAGTGTTAGACCAAGTAATACATTGAATTAGTGATGCACATGGTGGCCGAACTGAAAATGATTTTTTGTGATATTCTGTCATCGTGCATTGGTTGCAATTTTCTGCGAGGATTGTATGGGGGGGCTTGATTTATTGCTGCTTCTGAATTATCTTTGCCTATTAGTTGTTAGCAGTAATCTCATGTCATGGCTCGCATCGATCTCTGTGTGTCCTGCTCTGGCTTGTTTGAGTTGTTTTTATGTTTATTGTGTTCCCTTTTGAAAAGACAACAGAATAGTTAAGTAGGATTTATCGTGATCTTCACCGAGTTCTAACGCTTGAAATGTTTTGGCTCATGATCGGTGTTTTTGCAGGAGATCCAGGCGGCGCTCGTGTTTGTCGTCATCTTCGTCGAACGAAGCCAAGCGTGACAAGAGGTGAGTCGAATTAGAGCCACAACATTACATTTCAGATTCTGCATAGAATATGTTGTAAATACTGGACTAGCTTTCTTTGGTTTGGATATAGCTTTCTTTGGTTTTTAGTACCCTTTTGATCTGCAAAGTAATACATTGAATTAGTGATGCACGTGGTGGCCGAACTGAAAATGATTTTTTGTGATATTCTGTCATCGTGCATTGGTTGCAATTTTCTGCGAGGATTGTATGGGGGCTTGATTTATTGCTGCTTCAATTATCTTTGCCTATTAGTTGTTAGCGATAATCTCATGTCATGGCTCGCATCGATATCTCGTGTGTGCTGCTCTGGTTTGTTTGAGTTGTTTTTGTGTTTATTGTGTTCCTTTTGGAAAGACAACGAGAATAGTTAAGTAGGATTTATTATGCCTTTCGATCGACCTAGCGAAATTTGTTAGCATGACTAATCGATTCTGGTTCACCAACCGATTGAATTGTAGATGCATGCGCTTGATTCAGGCGTGTAAAGATAAGTGAAAATGAATGGAGATTCGAGTCCATGTGTCGTGTTTTACTTTTATCGATCGAAAAGCTCGCATGTCTTTTTTCTAAACACCGCATTACACCGTGAGTAACAAGTTAAGCCGTTTTTTTGTCATAATCAATTATTGGAACTCGGTCAATGGTATCAATGTATCATGTATAAGCTGTTGTGCATGTATATATGTATATATGGGGTATGCCTTAAACGCCACTTGGTTGAGCCAAGAAAGTAAAAGTAAATAGGAGTGACTAAACAATTAGGCTTTTGTACATGACGGTTGAACTTCTTAGACAATAGATAGTACCCAGAGAAATATTGTTTCTTATTTACTGCTCGAGAGAATGCACTTGAATATTGCTGTTGTGCTTGTAGCGTTTACATCATTCACCTTATTAGCAATTCATAGTTTCTCTTAATGGTACATTGAAATTAGCAAAAGGAATTACAAGAATTAGCCTTTAATTGTTGAAGGAAGGTCGATAGTGTTGTGATAACTGGTGCAGCAGTTGTGATTAATTTTTCTTTTCTGAAGGTGCTTGTTATAATCTGAATTGTTTTCGGTTGATAAGTCAAGTCAAGAAATTATTGGTGCAGCGTTGTAATCAAAATATGAATTGTTTCTTCTGCAACCTCATGTATTAACTGTAATTTATAGTAAGCAGCACACACTAAGGAAATCATCTAGAGATATGTTCTAAAGTGAACTTTATTTCCCATAAGTTTACCTTTCCCCGAAACAGATTATGATAGAAAGCATAACTCCTTGCTATCAAAATATTCTTATACCAGCACATGAAAAAGGGAACCAACACATGTATATCTCTGAAGAATAACTCCATGTTTGCAAACTATAATAAAATATATGACAGCCAGTTATTAGTCAACATTTCCAAATAGGATGCACACGAGTGAATATTTCTCTCAGGACTACCCTACATGGTATCTAATACATATGGTTGAAGGACAGACATTGTCAACTTATCATCACTGGAAATTTGGTTTAAGTAAATATGCACGGGAGAACAAAAACAGTTCATGTAGCAAATCTGTGTATTTTGCGTGGAAAAATTAATTTACGTTTGATTGGTGTTTGTATTCGACAGATATTGTTGTCGCTGTGCTGCAGCTTTTGCTACTGCTGATCCGAAACTCTTATGAGTGCTTACTAACGAACCGCACAATAGTTGAACCCTCTACGGTAGTAGTTGATTTTCCAGTCTACCCAAAGCATTTCATGCCATTTGAAGATGTTTATGGACGTCCGAACAGAACATTTGTAGGTATGGTTCAAAATTTCTTGGTAGCAAATAAAATATCAAATGATATTTTCATGGCAAAATTTAAACATACAATATTTCATACAGATGTAGTTGGAGTAGTCGTTCATTTTGGTGATCTTGAGTACTCTGAAACCTATCCACGCCAGATAACTGAAAGAGAGGTCACTCTTCTAGACACAAGGTAAATCTATAGTGTGTTTTAAAAAGTATGGTTTGATTAAAACTAATCAGCGCATAAAATTAAAAATATTGCTTATGTTTAATTGCAGGTTTAACCTGTTAGTTGTTCAAGTATGGGATGAGCATTTAACCCAACATATGCTCAGTTGGTCAAAGGCTAAGACAAAAAACCATGTGCTTATAGCAACCATGCTAAAAAAAGACAACAGATACGGTAACTAATCATTAACCTACAAAATAATAAATACTATTAAAGAAAATGTACTCATAATATGTTGCTTTTAAAAACAGGTTGTGTGGAAACTACACAGTACACGAAACTAGCATTCGCTCCAGATCTTCCTACGCAACATGCACTTCAAAGTAAGTGTTTTTTTACTAAGACAAAATAGACTCCATTTAAAAGAAAACTACAACCCTCTTTTACTAATACATTTTTTAAATTATTATTATTGTAGGCTTTCGACACTCTCTGACGGTGGCGGGGCCGTCGACGATAGGGATCGCCAACAACGCGAGAAAAGAGGTAGGGTCGAGAGTTTATGGGACCGAGCTGCGTTTTGCTCAAACGAAGGAAGAAAATCGATCGCGGTGATGGTGAACAAGGCGACAACGAGCACGAGACAAGAGTTTATCTTGGTTCGAGCCTGTGAAGGTAATAGCTCTACTCCGATCGCCTTTGCGGCGGTGATTCTTGTTATATGAGTGTCAGAGCGGTGTTTACAACTCAAGACGATAATGGTGATTCCTAACTCGAGCTGCTGTGTGTGCTGTGTTGTCCTCGTCCCCCTTGGAGCTCATGCGTCCTTGGTCTTTATACTCCCTTTGCCCGCAACGGCCGGGAGCGATCCTTGGGAAGGGGCCTTCGTGCACCTTGAGGGTCAAAGAATCGCCCCGAACTTGCCGCGCTCTTAGTCATCCCCACGACCCGCTCTCTGAAGCTGTCGGTCAAATGCTAGATCCGGAATCCTAGGGCGGACGGGGCTTGAGCGAGACCCGCCGAGCTCGAGGTCGTCTTGGTCGAGCTCGCACACCGCTGCTTCGAGCGCCCTTGATCGCACCAGTCGCGGCGGGGCCTTCCGAGCTTGGATCCGTTGACCGCCGCGCCGGCCGGTCAAGGAGTTCCAGCCCTCGTCAGGAGCATTTGATCTCACATTTATAAAAAGATTTATTGAAAGGAGGTGGCAATACCTAGCTCATGTGGTTACTAGGACTACCAATCGATTATAGATGATACTTATATGATAAATGATGTACCTGGATGCTGGACATCTTTTATTATTTTGATCACATGAATAATTGCTTGTGAATGAATCAATTTCTGTGTCATTAAGTGATCTATGTGTTATGCTTTTATATTTGATGTGGAGTGACTTTTATGTAGCAGTAGTAACTTATTTCATCACGCTGTGGTCACAAATGCCTGTGACAACAGAGCACATTAACCGTGTTATTAGAGGATATTATCGCTGTTTTGCGTTT
Organism: Guadua angustifolia; assembly: GCA_036346375.1. Classification (NCBI taxonomy): domain Eukaryota; kingdom Viridiplantae; phylum Streptophyta; class Magnoliopsida; order Poales; family Poaceae; genus Guadua; species Guadua angustifolia. The sequence goes on from CM070517.1 coordinate 5,258,872, forward strand.
GGTACATTGCGTTGGGTGGGTTGTTCCTGTGGTGTGTGGAACACATGATGGATAGATGGATACTTGCTGCTGCTGTTGGTACACGCTTTTGTATTAGCTAAGAGCCAGAATATTAGCCAAAATATTTATTAGCTGAGAGCCAATGGAGTCTGATTCTTTCTTATGTTTGAGTTCCTACTTCAGCATCTCTACTTTCCACTCAACCTTCTCCAGTTCAGCCTGCAACTTTTACAGTTCAGATTCTAGATTGGATACTCTCACCGAGGACTGCTCGTTCTTAAGAAGGGTAGCATCTTTCTCGTTATTCAAAAGTAAGATGGTGTTCTTAAGTTCAGATGGCGCGTTCTCCAGCTCATTCAACTTTTCATTTGTCATGTTGATCTCTATAGTTAGCCTCTGTACTTCTTCCTGAAACTTTCCAATTCCTTGTGCTTTTTCTCAAGTTCTTGTTGCTGCATCTTCACCTTTTGATCCAAAGCCTCAAGCTCGAGCAAGATTGCACTATTGCGTGTTTCAAAGACTATTTAGCTTTTGGACTTCTGTAGCCATTTCATCAGTTATCTTCTTTAGATCAGCCTGTGCCTTAGAGAGATCAGACTCCAAAGTAGACAACTGTTCAATGGACTGATTATATTGCAGAAGAGATGTGTCTTTCTCAGAATTCAATTGCAGGAGAGATTAGTGTGAAGAACGATGACGACTTGGTCGGTTTGGCCTGTGGCCGCTGCAGTCTCTTAATTAAGCTAAGGTCTCGCCGTCTCGGTTGAGACGATAAGACTCCACTTTAGTTTTCCACTGCGACGAGTGCGTTGCCCAGCCACAGTGCCATCTGTTCACTTCAGATCGTAGATTTTTTCCCCCGAATCCGTCCAGACAAGTTCCGTAGCACGCTGCATCCAACATCTCACGGATAATTCTAAGACTAGATGTTCATCTCACTACTCGGATCCAAACCTATCATTGTGTTTAGCGAATAAACATAAGCTCACATCCGTTAAAGAAGTTAGATAGGTCACTGACTACACATTCTCATATGCTTGGCATTTTACAAATTTACATAGCAAAGGATAAGACACAACAGACCACTTAAAGATAATTTCTGAAGAATAATAAGCATGGTTATGAGGGCAACAATGCGAGGCGAGGCGCCAGCCGAGCGTCTGGACACCTAGGTCAGGATTAGGCAACCAAAAATAGTCCATTAATACCTAGGCGACGATGGCTTGGACGAAGAAGCCGAACATGGAGAACATTGCGAGGCGGCCGTTCTTGAGCTATTTCACCTGAGCTCGGCAAACATGATAAATAATTGCGATGTTACTTTATGCACTTGTTTATGTAATCAACGATATAATAACTCTCTGTATCTTTCTTTTGTGCTTAATAACTACCTCTCAAATGAACCATGAGATCTTGTTACTTAAAAGTATTACCCTCCTATTTTGTATTTGGTTTTAATTCATACCGGAGGAGAAACTATAAAAATTTTTGTAATCGAGAGAAATAAATGTTTGATCTTGTAGCACAATTTTCTTTTATTGCTTGACCTTTATGTTTTGTTACTAATTTTATTTTTCGTAGCAACGCACGGGCATTAAACTAGTAATAAAAAGAATATGTACTGCAATACCTTCGGTAAATAAATCGGGAATCCCGTATCCTTCCATGTATGACAGTAAAACGAGCTTGCGATGTCAGGCGAACTAGAAATAGAAAGAAATAAAAAACACTAGGTAGAAAAGCGCGCTACGCTGCGCCGGTTGAATTTCGATAGCATGCGCGCGGGAATTTTTTTTTTTTCGCAAAACCACCAACCGGTCAAAAATAGTCCAGAGGAAAAAGGGCAAAAAATTATCAGAGATGACAACCTTCTTTTGTCGAGCCTAATACTCTACGTGTTCACTGAGTAAAAATACATGTTCGCAAAACCACCCACCGGTAAAAAATAGCCTAGAGGAAAAAGGGCGAAAAATCTTCGATGAATCTGTGTTTTTTTGTGACCAAAACATGTTTTCCGGGTTTTTTGGGTGACGAAAACATTTTTTTCGAGTTTTTTTTGTTGCGTTTGTTTTAAAAAAAGGGCCGTTAGGACGCGTCGGCGAATTCACGGGTCGCTATAAATCTTCGGACGAATCTACATTTTTTTAAAAAAAGACCCGCGGTTATGACCCGTTGGCAAATCCATAAGTTACTATAAACCTTCGATGAATCCGTGTTTTTTTGGTGACGAAAACATTGTTTTCGTTTTTTTTGGGTGATGAAAACATTTTTTCCGGATTTTTTGTTGCGTTTGTTAAAAAAAATGGGTCGTCAGGACCCATCGGCGAATCCGCGGGACGAAAACATCGTTTCCGTTTTTTTTGGTGCTGAAAATATTTTTTCCGGGTTTTTTTGTTGCGTTTGTTAAAAAATGGGTCGTCGGGACCCACCGCGAATCATGAGCGCTATAAACTGCGGACGAATCTACATTTTTTAAAAAAACATGATTCGACACATTGGCAAAATCCATAAGTTGCTATAAACCTTGATGAATCTATGTTTTTTGGTGACGAAAACATTTTTCCTTTTTTGGGTGTGAAAACATTTTTTTCGGTTTTTAAGTGGCGAAAACATTTTTTCCGAGAAAAACGGCGAAAGGACCTGAACGTAAGAAGCAGGGACTTGTTTGTTATCTTTTTGGACCTGTTCGCTATCATGAAAAATTAGAAAAGGGCTTGTTCGTGATTTGGACTTAACGGGAGGCTTTTCCGCAAATTACCGTGCCAGGACCTAAACGAAGAAAAAAATTATTCTCATCTCACAAAAAATCATAAAGGATCTATCCGTAATTTCGAAGAAACAGAAGGGGGTTTTTGGAAAATGTCGCGCTGACATGTGGCCATGCTGGCTGATCGGCAAACTCTAGCGTTATAAAGGGTGTAACCATTCCTTCCATGTATGACAGTAAAACGTATCGTAGATCATAGTAAAAACAATTGACGTACATAGTAAAAACAACACATACCGCAATATTGTCTGTAAAAAAAATCAGTAATCCTGTATCGAGTTTTTCGGTTGAGTAATCTTTTAATTGCTAGTAACGCATCGCTGGTTGTAGAATAAAATATGAAATAATTTACGAGCAGAGTGTGATCAACATTCGGGCGATGTCGGGGGAACTACAAAACAGAAAGAAATAAAAAATATTAGGAATGTTTTCGCGGCGTGATACGTCACGTGCGTTTTGCATTTATCTAGGGTTTTTTTATAAAGGATCCACGATTGCACTAAATTGAAAGGTCCTTTTCGTGAAAAATAGTCAGAATGATCTAAACGCAATTACACTGGTTTTTTTTAATTGGCCTAAATAGAGAGGCGCACGATGCTGCTCTTGGTGAAAAAATCTGACCTAATTTTTCTTCTACAAAAAATACAATTTCGTTGATCTAAACGTAATTACGATCTTTTTCAGTATTTACTTAAGGTCCTTTCATGAAAGATTCGCGATTTTGCTAAACCAAAATGTACTTTTCGTAAAAAACAGCTGAAAAGACCTACACGTAATTATATTTTTTTGGAGAGGCATTCGTGGAGGAATGACGTGTGGCATAAGTCCTTGGGTAGGAAACTTGCGATCTTTAATACACTTATTACTAGACACATAAGCGCGGCGCACGCCACGCCGCAACGTGCCAATCGTAATACGATATCCGGGCCTTCCCGCGAAGAAAGGGATCTAGATGTAATTTTTTAAAATCTCCGGGACAAATCGTATAATTTTCGCTACGTGCGTTGTAATTCTGAAAAGCTTTCAGGACTCCGGGATAAATTTCATGTAATCTTAAAAAGATTTGGAGACTCCGAAATAATTTTTTTGTCAGTATTTCCGGAAAAACAAGGCCTTACCATGAAGAAAAGGACCTAAAAGTAATTTTAAAAAATCTCAGGAGCCTTCTAGCAAAAACATGGACTAATTTGTAATTCTAGAAATTTTCGGGCCTCTTTTCCCCAAAAGTACAAAAGTTTCAGGGTCCTAAAAAAAAGAGGCTAATATGTAATTTCGCTAAATTTCAAGCACCTTTTCGAAAAAATCCATAAGCTTCGGGGGTCTTTCTAAAAAAAGGACCAATCTGTAATTTTGTGAATTTTTGGGCTTCTTTTTGCGAGAAAACAAGCGCTGACGCCCCGCTCCACGCGTCGTGCGGGGGAAAAATTGCGCGGCGCGTCACGGCTGGGGTTCGAACACGCGACGTGGGACTGCACGCAAAAGCTCCTACCACTGTGTCGTGCGGCCTAACGCGAAAAGCAACGGCGCCAAATTACTTGAGGAAGGCAAGACGGCGGGCAACGTGGGCGAACGGTGAGGCTGCCGTACGCACGTGCGACACGGTTGGCGAGGGCGCGGCCACGTGCTCCAAACGCTGATGTGGCACGCGGAGGGAACCGGAAACTTCCAAACTTTATATACGGTAGTATATGATTCCTTATTTGTTTGACAGAAAATGGTACGAAATTCGTAGTAAATACAATTGATTTATATAGTAAAAACGATTTCCGAGACAACTCTTGGTCTAGAACTCCAGCACGATGTCAGGCGAAAAATACTAATATAATTACGCACTTTCCCATCCTCCCGCCAGATGTATACTACGTGTGTTATTCTCAGAATTTTTTTTAATAATATATTTTTTTATTCAAATTACAAAAATATACTTTGAAAAAAAAATTCAAAAATATATCTCTGTCGCCATATAGTTGGACGACATATTCTAAAACCCAAAAAAAGCTGAGTCAACCACTGACGTGGCCCCTCTATGGGCAAGTTTGGCTCTCTGTCGCTGAACCATCGGGCGACAGAAATATATCACCAATTCATGAGGCGACATATTCCTGTCGCCCAATGGTTGGGCGACAGAAAGCCAGACCATTTAATTCCCAAAAATCATTAAATTTTTTTTTGGAGGAAACTTAATTTATAAGGAACAGTTTTCCACTGATTTTATTTAAAAATTCGATGTAACTTGTGAGCATTAATTATTGGAAGTCAGTGTTATTTCGACAGTAGCTAGAATTTTAGAATTCAAACTAGGGTTCAATAAAAGAAGATAAATTCATATTTGCCAGCGATAATTCATGTAGTATTTTACAAAATTATTATTCAGTGTCTTTTGGTTGACAAAAAATTCAAATTTCATTGTTTCTCATTCACTTTTGGTGTGCGACAAACTTCACGACAAATCATAGTAAAACATTGAATGAAACATTCATATTACAAAGTGCAATAAGTATAACAACTACAGTAGTATGGCATGTGAACAACACCAAAGATACAGAAGGAATTCATAAAACTGGGATACAACACAGATACATGTCACAGAATCATACATTTTATGGCTATAAATCTCGGTATAGGGAATTCGAACGGTCAATTGGATGTCATAGAACCATGCATTCTATGGCCTAGGTGGCATGAAATCATCGTCATTTATAAGGTTAAGAGGTACTCGTCCTTCAGTATATTGAAACAATTCCAACAATTTGTCAAGCCACAACACTCACAACTACATGCAACATGCTTACAACTATGTAAAAAAATAGAGTTCGTACAACACATATTACATTAATAAAATATAAATTTGACATATAGCATATGATAATTCAAATAGCTTCTCATCTGGTACAATGGCGTCGTGCACCACTCCTTGCAGACGACGATCCCTCCCCCGCCATCAGATTGCCATCTCCTCCTTCATCTTCGTTTGTGGCTGGCAGTTCTTGAACGTATGTCCTGTTTGGTGTCACAATGAATATTTTTTCACGCGTTTACCAGCTGCAGACCCATTTATGTCATTTTTGATATGCCTTGTTTTCTGACGCCCTGCTTTCCATCTTCTTACATCAAAATTAGGAACTCAAAACCTTTCATCAATACTAGGAGTTATGGTGAAAAAACCGACAACACCATAACTATAAAACTCCTCGCTCCAAGTTGCCATCACTATTTTCTTCGTAAAATATTCAGATAGATATGTACCGGGTCGCATTCCAAACAATGCATATGCGGCTATCACATGAAAACATAGCCTATGCAAAAGGTGAGGTTTGTTACACAAGCATTTATAGTTAGCCTCCAAGGTGCATTCTTGGGTAACAACCTTCTGGTTGATTCCACGCCATCTTTTATCCCTGCATATCACCTCGAAGCGCAGTGTTCGTGTGCCTACTTTGATTGCTCTATACTTGCCGCCTTCGTACTCTTCTCATCCATGTATTTAGTGATCATGCTAGAGTACAATAGCTTCTCATCTCTTATTACTACTTCAGCAGCTTGATGCATATCCACAAAGTACTTTGTTATGCCCCGCAGCACTCCCTCAACAATTCCTACCAACGGGAGGCACCTTATCCCTCTCATTACCCAGTTGTATACCTCCGCAAAGTTAGTCGTCATGACACCATATCTGGCACCATGTGTGTCATGTAACAATGACCACTTTTCTTTCAGCTCGTACTTTATCCAGTCTGAGAAACATTTAATTGACCTTTGCCTTCGACAACGATTCATCGCCTCGTCTTCTATTGGTAGAGGGAACAGAGGCGGCTCTGCTTGCTCCTATGTTTCACTGCTATTAGTTTTGTTTATCTGCTCCTCTCTGTGTTTTCTTGTTAGCTCATCAAGATTCTTCCATAGAGAACGGAACTTGCTCTCTTGATTCTGCTTACATAGTTTCTTAAACATACTCATTAGTTCCTTGTTTCTGAATTACTTGAAAAAGTTCTCACCCAAATGCTTTATGCACCATCGGCTCTGCAAGTCAGGCCATGGAAATAGCTCCTTTTCCCCTATTTGCAACTATTTAATGGCACTAAGTAGACCAGCATGCCTGTCATGCAGCATGCACACATCTTGACGAGTTTTCACCACTTCGATCTTCACGTTCCGTAGTAATCACAGCCAACTCTTGTAGTTCTCGCTTTCCACAAAGGCAAAAGCAACAGGCAGAATCTGGTTATTTCCATCAACGCCCACAGCTGTTAATATTTGCCATTTGTACTTTCCGGTCAAGAATGTGCCATCCACGCACAACAATGGACGATAGTGATAAAACACCTTAATGCAAACTTCGAATGAAAAGAAAACTCTCTTTAGATGCTTCTTAGTCAGCCACTTGCTTGACAGACAGTCTTGATAATCATAATAAGTACTAGGATTTCTTCCTTGAATGCAACTGAGTAGTGTAGGAAGATTATGGTATGAGTCTTGAAACTTCCCAAACTTCATTTCTAAGATCTTCTGTTTCGCCCTCCATACCTTCCCGTAGCTAATTGTGTACTGATATCTGTTCTCGATTGTTCAGATAATAGCACGAGGCTCAAAATTAAGGTTCTCCACTATCTCTGGATACATGATATTTGCAACATACTCCTCAGTCATACAGCTATGCTGCTCAACCTTCGAGCATAGCCAATGAGTGCCCCATTTGGGCTTGTACATGTGCACTCTCCAGGGGCACCCATGGATCTCGCACACCACATCGTAGCATGTTGGAGTGGACTTCTTAACCCTGAAAGTTCTTCTTAATAATAAGGCCCAATCTTTCACAGCATCCTGCACTGTTTCTTTTGTCAGGTACATACTGTTAGGCCTCACCTCATTGTCACTATACTGCCAAGGTGTATCATTGTTTTTATTGCCAACCAACTTATTAAATTGATGTATGCTCTAATCGGCTGGCACAAACGGCTTCGTACCCTCGTATTCCTCATCCGAGTCATCGTCGTCTTTCACTTTTGTTCTGTTGTACTCATGGTCTTCCTCTTTCATCCTTGCTGTTATTTCCTCAATTTGCTCACCTTCATCTACGTGTCCCCGTGCTTCTTGTCCAATGTTTTCATCATCCTCCCTAGACTTAAGTCCTCGTTGCATTGCTGAACATGCTGCTCACGGCTAGATCCCCCGATTTCAGAGTCATCATAATTGAAAGCATTTGGAGGCTCACTATACTCACCAGTGTCTAACTGCTGCTGGAGGGTAACAACCCTATCATATGCTTGCACAAAGAGCACCCGATGTCATCCACGTTGCTCCGCCCCCCTCACATATGAGCTCCACGATGCGGTTCCCTTCAGCTCAACTAACTCCCAATAAACAGGATCATTTTGCATACTACATAGGCAACATAACTTTAGCCGGCACTTCTCTTGTTCCATTCAAAAAGTATAATACAACCAATTCAACACAGAAGCAAATGTGCACTCTTCGACCCTACTCAAACTTCTGTCCACATGCTGGAAGTTACTCAGATCCACACCCTCTAGACCGTATATGACAACCCCTTCTCCATAATAAATTTTAAATGGAATTCGTTCTGACATATCTGCAAACCAATTCATTAACTCACGAATTAATTACTTTTCGTAAAAAATATTGTGACACCTAACATTCTTATAAATATACATTTCTCTACTTCTATCCATAAAAAACATCTACATTCCTAAAAATATATATCGACGTACTTCTATCTGTAAAAAACATTTATATTCCTCAAAATATATTATTATTCGTAAAAACATCTACGTGAAGTATCTGCACAAACTAACTAAATTACGAAAAATAAACAAAATCTATCCGTAACCTCTAAATTTATCTAGATCTAAAATTTTTCTATCCTAGAATAATTTATTGCTAAATAAAATCTATTTGTAACCTCTAAATTTAACTAGACCTAAATTTTTTTCTACCATACCATGATTTATTGCTAAACAAAATCTATCCTTAACCTCTAAATTTAACTAGATCTAATATTTTTTTACCCTACCATGGTTTACTGCTAAATAAAATTAATATAAAAAATTTTTACCTCCACAAATATCACACGGTTACAAATCTTCTCCTTTTTTTTCCCTCTTCTCTTCCTCCCTCTCCTCCTTTTTTCTCTCCCTCCCTCTCCTTTTTTCTACTTCAGCTCCGTTGAAATGGGTTGTCTATTGTGCTACAGTGCACGCAGGGCGATTATATAGGCACCCTCTGTCGCTCGCGCTCCCTCTGTCGCCCAACCAACAATCGATTTATTATCTATCACCCGTTTGTTGGGCAACAGAGGGAGGCGAACAGTTGATTCTATTACATGGCAACCAATCAACTTACATGGTGTCCACGTGGCCTCCAGTCGCCCGTTCGATGGGCGACACATGCCTCTGTCGCCTGTTTAAAGGGTGACATTTCGCTCTCGCCTACTGAAAAGGCGACAGAGGTATATTTTTGCAAAAAATTTTCCGTGGTATATTTTTGCAATTTAAATAAAAAAATGTATTATTAAAAAATATTCGTTATTCTCATGCGCTTAGCCGGAAACACCCAATCCGCTAGAAATAAGATGGATCGGAGACCTTTGATAGGCGGGTAGCGAATAACAGAGTCTTATGTTAAAAAAAAACAGCAAAAACATAAAATAATATTCTTTCTTATAGTTACTATGTCGTATATACGACATTACTGTCTATATAACTCTATTTTATGATCTTCTGTTGAAGCCTACCAACAGCGGTGCCTAAACTGTAACACTCCGACGCCATCGCGTCCTGGATGCTACCAAAATCCTGCTTCACTAGCGACACCCCTCGGACCCACACATGTCCAAAGGGGTTACCAACACACGTTAATTCGCCACAACACAAAAAAATTAATTGGACTGAGAATTACCGAAGAAGACATAACAACCTAATACTTTCACTAATTTGACTGCAACCAAGCACTAACTTCTAAAACCGTCTTAAAACTAAGTCACCGAAATTTACAAAATTTCGGCATGACCTCTCTAGAAAATAGGACATCCATTCAGCAGACAGAAAATATTGCAGTTATAATATATATCAAACAGCCCTTTCCAGGTTGACACATTCTAGCAGGTCCTTAGATAATCAATCACAGCACCAAATCTGCAATTAGCAAATTACGCAACTACGGCTAATATATTACAACCACTTAGATACAACCAAACTTTATGAGACAGTAAATGAATTATTGACCGAAGTGTGTGTGTGCCACTATTCCCATCCCGGCGAGACAGCTTCAAGGTACCTAAAACAAGAAACAACAAGCGTGAGTCCAAGACTCAGCAAAGTGCAACAAGTAGAAAAGTAAAGAATTCGACTCAGGTACAACTACTTCAAGACTTAAAGCAACAGTTCTTTTAATTGACATCCGTAATAAAAGAAGCAGTCTGAACTTAAATAAATCCACAACGCAGGAACACAATTACTTCACTATTAAACACAACCATTACTAAATTGAAATCATTAAGTAAAAATAAATGTAAATCAGCGACAACCCCATAGCTATCTCATAACTCAGATTAACTAAATTCCAAACTTCAGGAAACAGTTTAACTATCTTTCATACCTCCATTGACAGCTTCGGATGAGTCCACGACTCAATCCCCAACCTGCACTTACCATTAACCCAGGAACTACAATTACCATTCACTATGCAATGCAATCATGCTTTCATTCACATAAATCAACAACTAACAACTTCAATGCAGGGCAATGAAATGCTAAATGATGCGACGCAGCCATACTTTCATTCACATCAACCAACAATTAACAATTCCAATGCATATAACATGATCCATTATTGTCAATACAATGCAGATGCAAATATGCCATACAAAAGAAGAATCTCATATCCATACATCATAATCAACTCATAAAACATGATCTTTCATTGACAATGCAATGCAGATTGCACAATTTCTATGCATATGATGCATCATGCATGCTCATCTCCTCTTTTAGCACATACCGGTATGGCCAAGTGCACACCCATCGGTGTGCACCCTCTCATTCCCCTTCCACCCCGTGGTGGAGGGTGCCTACTCTTACTGACTCGCTCCCATACAACCACGTATATGGGACTACGAGGTAGGACTTTCGTGCTCACTACATGTGAGCACAGAGGCCCGCATCAGAATGGGTCGCCTCTTCCATCATGAATGCACAAATGCAATTGACGCAAACAAATTGCATACTACATCCATTTTTCACATCCATAAATTACCACTCTCAACATCATATCCAAATTATCAACTTCCATATTCATATTCTCAACACTCATAATCATATTCTCAACACTCATAATCACATCATCAACACTCATAATCACCTCCTCAACACTCATAATCACATCCTCAACACTCATAATCACCTCCTCAACATTCATATTCATACTCACATCACCAATACTCGAGTATTTACTAATTCCACCTATCTTGATCACAAATCAACCATTTTCGCAATCCAATTCCATACCTTCAGTATTCCCACTAGCCCTATCAAACTAGTGAGCATAAATATGGATATAATATTTAGCAAGATATCATCACGGCATCTAGACGGAATTCATCAAACAACGCACATAACATTCAATCCAGAGATGCAGCATAATGTTATGATGGCAAGGCACACAAAGTTCATCAAACAAGTCATAACACGTTCAGACATCGATGCACTTGCATCAGAATACTTGCCCTCTTTATCAAAAGACAATTACCCTTCAAGACGTGCTTATAAACACGAATACAACCATAGCGTAAGCGTATACATAACACAAGCAGTTAACCAAATACCCTATAAGAGTTATACAGGTTGCACTTGCATATAAACTTGTTTTAAATAATAGCATAACCATTGAACCATTCTCATTCATCATATCACCTGCAAAATCAAACCTGACAATATTAATGCATCACAAGGGTAACGGTAATATTGCAAAAACATAATGGCCACCTAAGCCACAACCACTACAACGCACTTGCCTTAAACCTCTTGAAACAGTGTGGCGAGAAGTTGGCGGCACTCCTGGGGTCACACCACCTGCAAATAGGCATAACCCACTAAAATCATGCCAACCATTTAACCCCAACAACTCAGGACAACCACGATTCTACACGACCCTCCGAAAACCTGAAAACTAGAAATCTGTCCAACGGGACAGCAGACTTCCTACAAGCATAACTTGAGTTTAACAACTCCAAATCAAATAAATGAGTACATCTTCTCAAACTACAGGAAAATTCCCATCTTTTTCTAAGTATACAAAAAGCATGATTCGGCCTCTATGATCCTCTAATCTGCAGTTGAACACAAACTGCCCCAATCGCGACACAAAAGGACAGCGCTCGGTAAAACGACCATAACTTTTAAACGGCTGAACGAAATTTAGCGATTCTGGTCTTCATTGAAAGGTAATTCAATTATCTACAACTTTCGTAATAGCCAAACCCCCAGGAAACGCTTGAAAAATTTTCAAATAGCAGTCCAAACAGCGGGACAGATTTTGGCTCAAGCAGCAGTCTCCAGAAACACTATAAACTCTAAGTCCCTCAACTAAAAGCATTGCAAAACAGGAATCCTAGCTAGGAATTTCATCAAACACCATACATGCAAGCCTAAAGGATCCCCACCACCTAGGGTTTTTACCTCAAATCTTTTACTCAAGGAGAAAAGGAAGGTGGGTAGGGTTGCAGGTGCTGCTGTTGCTGCTGAAGTTGCTGCCGGAGAGGAGGTGCCGGAGGAGCCGCCGGGAGGGAGATCTTTGGCGCCCGGCCATGGAGGAGGCGCAGCCTGGGGAGGGACTCGGCCAGGGCTCAGAAGGGGCACAGCCTGGGGAGGGATCGCCAGGGGCGCAGCTTGGGGAGGGACTCGGCCAGGCTCAGGAGGGGCGCAGCTTGGGAAGGAATCGCCAGGGCTCAGCACAGGAAGTAGCTAGGCGCCAGGGAAGAGGGGAAATGGGGAGTCGGCAAGAGGGAAAAAAAGGCAGCGGATTGAAGGAGCCGATCGGGGAAATTTCCCTCTCTCTCTCTCTCTCTCTCTCTCTATACTCAATCAGTTGGTGACTAACCAAAAGGCTAGAAACAACAAGAAAGGTAACCCTCCAAAACAAAAATCCAAAGTCCAACTTTAAACCCTTAGCGAACCAATTAAATTTCAGCTCTTGGCGCGAAATAACAATTGCCGAGGAGAGACAATTTGCTGCAAAATTAAACGGCTCGGAGAAAACAACCATTCTGATAGGTTTGCGGAAAACCCAAAAACTTTAATAAACTGCGAGGCGACAAAACTTTTCTCCAGAAGAAATCCTTGAATCGAGAAAATGAAGACAATTCCGGCCAAAAACCCAGGAAAACGATTTTGCAGTATTACATAAACAATAGCTGATACGTTCCATGAATGTTTTACTTAATGTGTCCTGTAATTTTACTGTCACGTCTTATCATGATGCAAACACGATAAATAAGTCTGTGGAAATAAATTCTTACTTGATACCATGTTGCAACTTGCTGTCAATTGCAGTTCATGATGAAGATACGTTAGATGGGTCTTCTGAAGTACATTGTGTTCATGGCCAATAACGACAGTGTGTTGCGCTAGCTGATTACTGGCTTGCATGCATGGCTCGGTCGGGATACCTTAACTAGCAGAGCGTACAATAATTTATTCTACACTCAACTACATACTATATATACATACACATACACACACATACATATATACATACATAGGACATCGAAATGGGGCACCATGATTTCAAATGAGCGAATTCAAATCAAATTCGAATATATTTCTTGAAAATTTCAGTTTTAGGGTATATATTCATCGATAACAATTCAATTAAAACATATATCTTTGAAAAAATATACCTGAATTTAAAGATTTGAACGATTTAGATAACAAATTTTGTTGATTTATATATAAAATCAGCACATACCTACAATCAAACTATCATCAAAAAAGAAAACTCTAATTTGAATTTTAATTTCAAACTTATTTGAATTAGTTAGTAAACTGGTTAAACTCAACATACTCATAATTTTAGAAATTTTGCAACCAAATATACAGGTGTAATGCCTGTTTTAGATTATGGTGTCCAGACACCATGGTGCCCCAGGTAATTATATTATATATATACACTTATGTATGTATGTGGTAGCGCTAATCTGCGCTTACGCATAGACTAGGCTATTACACGCGCTAGCCGATACGTACTAAGAAGCGCATGCAAACAATACCATAATGTAAAATGCAATATGGTAGTAAATCATTAATACATTTGCTCTAGAACAAACGATGAATTTACTAGCGAATTAGTTACGTGGTCAAACTGATTAGTTAGTGCGGTTTGTAATTTGTGCACAAATCTATTTTCTCTTTGTTTTAACCTTATCTTTTTATTGGTAGCTTCAATTTGTAAATTGCTTTCACTAGTAGCTTACTAACAACGAGAGGAATAAAATGATATAAGTCTTGCTGAATAGTAATTTTGCTAACTGGTAAAATAAATTACTATTTCTATAACATGAAATTACTACATCTACAACTAGAAATTTATCATACAGTATAATTGAAAAATCCTACAAAAAATTAGTCATTTGGCAAGAAAAGTCCGCGAAAACTATATGCACAAGTTCAGTAAAATTCTCAAAAAATTACCATATGTAGGGGATATGAGTTTCTACAGTCCTATAAAATTTGAAGACCGAACTCAGTCACATTTGAAAAATATGAAAAAGTATATATTTTCTATTCATCACTGATTAGCGCTTGTCAATTTTATATTTTTCAAATCAGATTAATTTTGGTCTTCAAATTTTATATGGATGTAGAATCTCACCTCCCCTACTTATGACAATTTTTTGAGATCTTCTGAAAACTTGTAAATGTGATTTTTATGAATTTTATACTATAATAGTGGTTCACGCAAGATATGTTGTCTTTTACTATCAGAAAATAATATGTTACTTGCTAATACATAAGATGTTACTAAACTGAAGTGAAGTGGACTATCAAACTAAGAATTTAGCTCTGTTTGTTGGCTCTATAGTAAAATATTATATGGAGAATCGTAAATATTGCTGTACTAGATGATAAAATTAATTGAGAACCATTTGTAAAAATGGTAAGCATCTGTTCAGTATTAAAATCCTACACAGATAGGTCATTTGGCAGTACACCACTCCTATCGTGTAAGATTCGTGAAAACCATATGTACCAGTTTAAAATTCTCAAAAAAATATCATACATAGGGGATGTGAGCTTTTACAACCCTGTAAAATTTGAAAACCAAACTCACTTGCATTTGAAAGATATGAAAAGAACAAATTTACTATTCATCATTGATTAGCGCTTGTTAATTTCAAATGAGATTAATTTTGGTTTTTAAATTTTACAAGGATGTAGAATCTCACATTTACTACTTATGGTAATTTTTTGAGAATTTTTGAAAACTTGTCCATATGATTTTCATGAAATTTACACGATAAATAGTGGTTTAGGCAAGATATGTTGCCTTTTACTATCTAGAAAATAACATATTACTTGTTATTACATAAGATGTTACTAAACTAAAATGAGGTGAACTACCAGAATAAACATTTAGCTTTATTTGTCAGCCCTGTAGTAAAATATTATATGGATGTAAACGTTGCTATAATAAATAATCAAATCATTTGGGAACTGTTCATACAAATGTTTAGCATCCTTTTAGTAGTAAAATCCTACACATCGCCTCTATTGTGTAAGGTCTATGAAATATTATATGTACAAGTTCTAAAAACTTCTCAAAAAATTACTATACGTAGGGGATGTGAGTTTCTACAATTCTGTAAAATTTGAAGACCAAACTCACTTACGTTTGAAAGATATAAAAAGAAGAATAAATTTATTATTTATTACTGATTAGTGCTTGTTAATTTCATATCTTTCAAATGATATTGATTTTGGTCTTAAAATTTTACAGAGATATAGAATCTCACCATATATATATGTGGTAATTTTTTAAGAATTTTTAAAAATTTTATATATAATTTTACATGATAGAAATGATTTATATAATATATATTGCTTTCTATTGTCAAAAAATAATATATTACATCTATTACACAAGTTGTTCCTATGTTATGTGTAAATTACTTTTGTCGTATAAAATATATGAAAATTATATGTAGTTGTTTTCAAAAATTCTCAAAAAATTACCATCCTTAGTGGAGATAAGCTTCTATAACCATGTAAAATTTTAAGACCAAACTCAATACCATTTGAAGGATATGAAATTGACAAAGCAATAAACAGTAAAAAAAATTACTATGGAGCCAAATTTATCTTTTTTTTATATCTTTTAGATGAGAATGATTTTGGTATTCAAATTTTATAGGGTTGTAGAATTTTACATTCCCTACTTATCTTAATTTTTGTAGAATTTTTGAAAACTTATGCATGTGGGTTTCACGAATAAGTATTTAGTTCTATTTTTTGGCCCATTAGTAAAATGATTGAGAAATTCTAAACAAATTACCATATAGAAGCTCATTTCCCTTATATATGTAAATTTTTTAGAATTTTTAAAAACATGTACATATAATTTTCATATATTTTACATGATAAGGCTGATTTACATAGGATTTAGTAACATCTTATGTAATAGTGAGTAATATATTATTTTTGTATAGTAAAAGTCAACATAACTTGTGTTAACTATAAAATCAATAACATCTTGTGTAATAGTGAAGAATCGAGATAGCGATCAGGAGGGTTGAATGATCCCAAATAAAATTTTCCCCCACTCAAAATGATCCAAGCAAGTTCACAACCAAGAGCTCTCAAAAAAAGCAAATGAACTGAAACAAGCATCCTGCAAGGCCAGAAGCACCGGGCTCCGGTATGACCAGAGTAAGTCCAGTAGCTCTAGGGTTCGGTAACACCGGGATGTAGTCGATAGCACCGGGTTCAAGAACAACACGAACTCCAAAAGCAAATTTTAAGGAATATTTTGATTGGCTGGATAAAAACTCACAAAACATGGTAGATGTACTTCTAAGGATGTCAGGAACTTATTCCAACATTCAATCGCAAGGATTGACGTCAAAGTTCCGATCTTTTTACCCATGAAGGAAGAACACACCAAGTTTGAGCAAAACTCAAGAACACAATCTAAGACTTACTCGTGGAGTTTTGATAATCAAGATGATCTTGGAGGACCTCCCATACATCACAACAAGCAAGAACACAACTCCTAAACCTCAGAAATGCGATCAAGAATGATTCACTCAAGAATACAAAACCGGTTTCTTGCGAGAAAGATGCATGGATTGCCTAGATGATTAGGATATGATCTAAATAAGATTCATCCATCAATCAACATCCTTGGCATAAGAGGCAAAAGCATGTAGAAGGAGGGGAGGCAAATCCAAATTGTGTAAATGTAAATTGTAAGAATGTAAGTGTAAAATTTAAGTGCGGAATTTAAGACATAATGTAAATGCGTAAAGTAAATTTAAGCATAAAGAAATATGTTTTGGATTTCTGGAAGGGAGGTTTACAAAGCCTCATTACAAGGTGGGCAAAACTCAAAGGAGCACAAAAATATCAAAACTTTCAAGAGAGGGAAGGCTACTCTTACTCCTCTATTTATACTATTCTTAGGTCACCTACCACCCTTAGATAAGTCCTACAACCCTAAGACACTCCATCAAGAGCTCAGATTAACCCACTCACACAGCCATGCAAAGGCTAACCCAAAACCCACCAAACAAACTGGGTTTTCTTGCATGGTTTCAAAGCACACTAATTAGACCCACTATCTTATCAACTAGACCGCGATCCGACGGTCATCCTTAATGCACACAACGTCTAGCTAGCATCTCATCCATTCCTTATTTTTAGGTTTGCAACGACTCTGTTTCCGATCATCTTCCGGTGATCATCGACGGTCTAGACCTCCGACGCTCCTCGCCTAGTCCCGGTCATCCTCCACCTCACCATGATTAAAATCCAGCGTCCTGCAACCATCAAAGACAAGAAAAATCCATCACATAGCAATTTCCAAAAAGATATGCAATAAACATCATAAAATCATCAATTATATCCAATTCCGCTTATAAAGGCCGATGCTACCACCCTCAGACTGGTAGTACCGCCGGCCCGATCATACCACCCCCTGGCCGATATGACCGCCCTCAAAAATCGCAAAAACACCTTCTCAAAAAAATGCACTGGACTGAGGCTGGTGCTATCGCCTATGGTAGACCGGTGCTACCGCCCCCAGGCTGATAGCACTGCTCAATGCCAAACCAGAAATTATCCTCTCTAGAATTTCACATCGGTCATAGGCCCGGTGCTACCGCACCCAAGCCTGTAGCATTGCTAGCCGATGCTACCGCCTATGCCAAACTGGTAGCACCTCCCTTGCTGTACAGTACTCAAAATACTTCAAATTTGGATTTAAATCTCAAATCTCTTTCCAACTCAAACACGACTACCTTCAATAATATCAATAACTTATCACATACGTAGGTAGATCTCCACATGGTCTTTCAAATAGTGAGTAATATGTTATTTTCTGAATAGTAAAAGTCAACATATCCTATGTGAACTATAAAATCTATGAAATCAGATGTACATGTTTTCAAAAATTCTCAGAAAAAAACACCATATAGGTAGGGAAGGTGATATTCTACAACCGTGCAATTGAAAGCAAAAATCATCCTCATTTGAAAGTTATGATTAAATTAAAGAAAGAAAGATTCATATACAAACTAGAAGTGGCGTGGCATTTATTAGTCATTTAGTAGTTGGGCACTAACCGGTTCATTTGTGACATCTACTAGTTGTTCAGTTGTGTATGGCTCGATCAGTCTAAGTTAAATGACTCGAGGTACAATAGGCTATTTTACATACAGGTAGAGAGTAGCGTTTCTATGTATGTATGTATGTATGTATGTATATCATATATACATACACATACATCAGTAGAGTAGTTACATACATACACATATGTATGTATCACGTGCACCAGTAGAGTAGTTGCAGTACTCCGTTGTAACTCACGGTTGTTTTTCTTTCCAGAATGACCTGTGATCGGACGTCCGATTTTTCCAGACGCTGCAATATATTTTTCCCATGTGTGAAATATTTTTTTCTACGCATGTAATATTTTCCTTCGATAACAGTAGAAATATCGATCCGGATAGCTGAACATTTTCTTTCTATACGTGAAACATTTTTTTACACATGCAACATTTTCTTTCAATAACAGTAGAAATGTGTGTGCAAAAAAAATATTGCAGACGTTGAAAAAAAATGTTGCACCGATACATCCAAAGAAACACGTTGAGATCAGACATTCGGCTCCTAGCAATCGCCTTTTCTTAATAGGATTGATTAGCGCATGTCGTGTTGTATTGGAGTATGACATGCCAGTGCACGACCCAGCAAGTTTTGAGTACATAAAAAATATGGAAATAGCCATAGCAAAAAATAAAAATAAAAAGAGCGTGCGATCTAAATGAAACAAAAGGTTCATATTTGGTGCAGAAAGAGATCATAAAAGTTGTAAACTTAATAGCAAGATCATATGATTTTATTAAAAGATTTATTAGAAGAGGAAGCCATATAAGGATTTAGTCAGACCTATTCATACACTATCTAAACAAAGAAGTTAGATTTGGCGATACCCTTTCAAGGGTATTTTGATTTCGCTAGTATCATCCTTTTTTGCTTACTGAATCTAGATTGAGATTAAGGAAAGAAAGTTGATTAGATTTTCGAATCAGACCATTGTCGAATCTTACTAAGCAATTGTCAAATCCTACTCAGCCGAAAAAGAGAGTACTTACTTATTTATGAAAACATCATTTATCCAGCCCTATTTAGCATGTGCATGTATTTTTGCCTCCTTTCAACGACGGAAGGCGTGTCAGGGCGTGCTCATAGGTGAGCATGGATTTTTTTTTAAATAATACATTTTTTATTCAAAATTTCAAAAATATACAACGAAAAAAAAATTACAGAAATATACCTCTGTCAGCTTGCTTGGTTGGGCGACAGAGGCCATCACCTTGACCTCACGTCGCCGATGAAATGGCGGCGAAGAATTATTCCCTGTCGCCCAATAAAATGGCGACAGGGGCTAAATCGATTGTTGGTCGGGCGATAGGGGGGGCGCCCCTGTCGCCCGACCAAACGGCGACAGGAACGTATATTTGAACCTGTCGCCCGGTACTGTTCTCATTCCATTCTTCGAATCCAAACCGAGTTGAAGAGAAAGAGAGGAAGAGTAAGGAAGAGAAAGAGGGAGGAGAGGAGAGGAAAAGTGGAAGAGAAGGGACTGCGCGACATTTTGAGGTAAATTTTCATTGTATATTGTTTTTAGCAGTAAATTCTGGTAGATTAGAAATAATTTTAGATATAGGTTACGGATAGATTTAGGTAAATTGATAGGTTACGGATAGATCTAGCAAATTTAGATATTTTTTACGGATAGGAGTATCTCGATATATATTGATAAAAATGTAGTTAGATGTAGGTAATCTATATGTTGTTAGGAAAGTACATGTTTTTTACAGATAGAAATACGTCGATATAGATTCTTAGAAATGTAGATATTTTTTATGGATAGAAGTACGCCGATATATATTCTTAGAAATGTTTTTTAAGATATATAATTTTGTAGCATGTAGGCATAGTTATGTTAGGTGTCACAGTAATTTTTACGGAAAGTAATTAATTCGTGGGTGAATGAATGGATTCACAGATATGGCAGAATGAGTTCCATTTAGAATCTATTATGGAGAGGGGGTTATAATGCATGGTTTGGAGGGTGCAGATCTAAGTAACATGCAGTATGTGGATAGAAGTTTGAGTAGGGTCGAGGAGCGCACATTTGCTTCTGTGTTGAAATGGTTGTATTATACTTTTCAGATGGAACAAGAGAAGTGCGAGTTGAAGGTATTTTGCCTATGTAGTATACGAAACGACCCTATTTACTGGGAGCTAGTTGAGTTGAAGGGAACCGCATCATGGAGATCATATGTGAGGGGGGCAGAGCAACGAGAATGGAATCGGGTGCTTTTAGTGCAAGCATATGACAGGGATGTTGCCTCTCAGCAGCAGTTGGACGCCGGTGAGTGCAGTCAACCTCAAAATGAGCTCAGTTTTGGTGACACCGAAATTGGGGAATCTAGCCGTGAGCAGCATGTTCAGCAGGTTGAGTTTGGGGAAGACGATGAAAATGTTGGACAAGAAGCGCGGGGACAGGTTGATGAAGGTGAGCAAATTGATGAAATAACATCTAGGATGGAAGAGGAAGACCGTGAGTACAACAGAGCAGAAGTGGAGGACGACGATGAGTCGGATGAGAAAGATGGAGGTACGGAGCCGTTTGTGCCAGCCGACTGGAGCACGCATCCACCCTTTGCACACGAGACGTGGGGTACTGGCTCACGCGTCGGTTCCTCGTGTTCGACGTCCAGGTCGAGCGCTACGCTGTCCATCGTGTGATGAGGCAGTTTGGTCTACGACAGGTGTTCCCGGTGCATGACGACCGTGCAGTCCCACACGCAGCCCACACGTAAGTTCCCTGTATCGATGTTTTTATAATTATTATTATGTAATGCCATCTAATAACGCTATATTTATTTCTTACCCACAAGCAGAGTAGGAAGGGCACACCTGGGATAACCCTCTGGCACCTACATATGGTGCCTTGGGTTGAGGAGTGGGGAGGAGCCCTGGAGGACGCGTCTCGCCGAGGTCTGCCAGACGACCCACAGACGTACATCAGCGTCATCGAGAGTGGTACACTCCCCGGACTCGCCTGCGTTTGGTACGTGTCAACCCCGATCCTCCTAGACACGTTCCTAGGGTGGTAGACACGTACTCCACCCATACGGACTCGGCGGTGCACAATTCTGTACGTTGCATCCTACCATAGATCTCATGTAATCTTAGTAATTCGTAATTTATTTTACTAACTAATTCGAATTTTATTTTGCAGAACGATGTACTGCTACACTACTATGAGGAGCTTAGCGGCTTATTTTCTCGGCTGACCTGCGAAGTTGAGGTGACGAGAGAGGAGGTCACCGCTCACATCACGAGGTTTCGGGACAGCGCGAGACGCGCCCTCGAGTTGGCAGGATGCCGCATCCCTACCGAGGTGGCTCACAGCGTGCCGCTTAGAGGAGGCAGGGGTGCTGCAGGTACATCTTCGCACGCTACCGTCCCGCAGATTGCGAGAGGGCGAGCTACTGGACACACTTCTGTAGCAGCTCACGTTGGAGGTGAGTACTGAAATGCACTTTTCACGTATTACAATGCTCTCAATAATTCTTCATTTGCTACAGGCTCGCAGGCATGGTTCTTCCCGCTTACAGCTACACCTACTCCTGACGACTACGAGGGGCAGGGTGATGATCCAGATCTGGAGGACTACGAGGAGGACCTTGTAGCGAGGTTCCTCGTCGACACAGATGAGCCTGGATCATCACAGCTGCAGGGAGCGCCACCACCGATGCAGCCTACTCCGCCCGAGTACGCGACACCTCCAGCTAGGCCACAGAGGGTCCACCACGCGCCGACGCAGTTGACGTACTCGCAGGGCCAGGTTTGGAGGAGGAGGCCTCCCCAGTCGCAAGGAGCTACCTAGAAGCGGGGCCGACAATAGTTTGTTTTGATTTTTATTATTGGTAGTATATTATGTACTTAGTTAATCATTTGAAATATGCTGTACGAACAATTGCATTTGCATTCTTTGTAATTTTAATCTTATGTACTTAGTTAATCCTTTCATCAGCTTTATCACACACCCAAACAGATTTGTCGATCGAACGACAACCGCTGCACCACGCCGATTGAAACGACAACACAGCGCACCCGCTTTTCGGTGAAACGACAACACGCTGCACCCCGCTTTTCGGACTGAAACGACAACACACTGCACCCCGCTTTTCAGACTAAAATGACCTCATCGATCACTCGT
Source organism: Guadua angustifolia (assembly GCA_036346375.1). Taxonomy (NCBI): domain Eukaryota; kingdom Viridiplantae; phylum Streptophyta; class Magnoliopsida; order Poales; family Poaceae; genus Guadua; species Guadua angustifolia. Next base: position 5,281,664 of record CM070517.1, read on the forward strand.
GATTTTTTTCATAATTTTTGGACCATATCCGGTGGGCCCCACAATGCTACGAAAACCCCTAAGTGGCCACGATTTTTGCGGTTTCGTGCCCACGAGTGCCTTTTCCGATTTTTACAACCTCGTGTTGGGGCAATGCCCGGCCAAGTCGCCCGTAGATAAGTGGTAGCCCACGTTGCGTAGATCACTCGTGATTTTTTTTATAATTTTTGGGCCATATCCGGTGGGCCCTGCGAGGCTACGAAAACCCCCAAGTGGCCACGCTTTTCGCGATTTCGTGGCCGCGATTGCCTTTTCCGATATTCGCAACTTCGTGCCGGGGCAATGCCCGGCCAGGCCGTGGCTGGCGACCCCCCTCCTCTGGCCAGCAGCTCCGGCGACCCCACCTCCGGCCAGCTCCAGCGACTTCTTCCCTGGTCGGCGTCCTGCTCCATCTCCCCTTTTCCTCCTTGAGTCAAGATCTGAGGTAAAAACCCTAGGTGGTGGGGATCCTTTTGGCTTGCATGCAAGGTGTTTGTGCTATTGCTTGGCTAGGATTCCTGATTTTGGAAATGCTAGAGGTTGGGGAATGGAGAGACTAGAGTGATTTGAAATTTCTGTTTCGAGCAGATTTTTGCCCCCTGTTAGAGCTGCTGTTTGAAAATTCTACAAGCGTTTCTTGGGGGTTTGGCTATAACAAAAGTTGTAGATAATTGAACTACCTTTCAATAGAAACTGAAATCATCAAGTTTCGTTCAGCCATTTAAAAGTTATGACTATTTTACCGATTACTATCCAGAACAAGATAAATTATGTTCGGTTGCTGTTCGTCGCAAATCTGGGAATAATCGGTGCTTTTCCCGGTCGGTTGGCTATAAAAAAAGTTATAGATAATCAAATTACCTTTCAATGAAGTCTGAAATCGCTAAGTTTCATTTAGCCGTTTGAAAGTTATGCCTGTTTTACCAAAAACTGTCCCTGTTGGCAGATTTCTGTTTTCGGGTTTTAGGAATAGGTTGCGAAGCCAACTTAGTTATGAGTCTTGTGTTGAATTGTGGGTGTGTTTTTGAGTGGGTTATATCCATGTGCAGGTGGTGTGACCCCGAGTGTGGCAACCTCGTCTCGCCACACCGTCTCGAGAAGTTGAAGGCAAGTGCATTGTATTCGGTTGTGGCTTAGGTGGCTATTTGGTTTTGCAAGCAAATAATTATCCATGTGTTATTTTAATATTTTCATGTTTGATTTTGCTTGCGATGTGATGAATGAGAATGGTTAATTGGTTATGCTATCGTTCAAACCTAGATTATATGAAGTGCATCAATGTTTGTTTGTTTGTTATGTGTGTTGATTGACGAATCATATGCCTTGTCAATATGCCATGGGTTACATTTTATATATGCCTTGATGATGCTCCCTAGTATGTTTAGGCTAATGGGAACATAAAAGATACAAGATTTGCGTTATAAAAATAGCTCGAATTGTGGTCATGATATGCGATTGTGGCGGTTATGTGAGTGTTGCTGATATATGTGACCTTATGGATATGAAAGTTGAGAATGGCCTTTTGCATATATTTGTTTATGAAAAGCGCATCTTTGGAGTGAATGCTTTGCGGGTTGTTTGTTGGACCCCGTACAATCGCCAAATGGATATATTGCTATATCATACGTTCATAAGATTGCTTACTACTATGAGAGGTGAATGTGAATAATAAAGTTGTGAGGTTGGATTAATAGGAAGAGTTGATTTGCTATCTTGAAAAATTGGTTATGTCTTTGGTGCGAGTGTTAATGACAGATTGACTATGTTGATAAGATTTGTTGAGAATATGGATACGAGTGTTGAGAAGGTGATTTGAATGTTGAGAATGGTAATTTATGGATGTGAGAAGTGGCTGATGTTTATGTAGTTGGCTATGGCTATGCAAATGTGAGAACTGAATGTAGATTGCAAATTTATTTATGTTAATTGCATTTGTGCATTCATGATGGAAGAGGCGACCCATTCTGATGCGGGCCTCTGTGCTCACATGTAGTGAGCACGAAAGTACTACCTCGTAGTCTCATATACGTGGTTGTATGGGAGCGAGTCAGTAAGAGTTGGCACCCTCCACCACGGGGTAGAAGGGGAATGAGAGGGTGCACGCCGACGGGTGTGCACTCGGCCATACCGGTATGTGCTAAAAGAGGAGATGAGCATGCATGATGCATCATATGCATGGAAATATGTGCAATCTGCATTGCATTATCAATGATGGATCATGTTTTATGCATTGATTGTGATGTATAGATATGAGATTCTTCTCTTTGTGGTGCATGGATATGAATTCTTCTTTTGGTATGGCATATGTGCAATCTGCATTGCATTGTCAATGATGGATCATGTTTTATGCATTGATTGTGATGTATAGATATGAGATTCTTCTCTTTGTGGTGTATGGATATGAATTCTTCTTTTGGTATGGCATATTTGCATCTGCATTGCGCTAATAATAATGAATCATGTTTAGTGAGTTGATTGTGAAGTATGGATATGAGATTCTTCTTTTGTATGTTTTGTGTACTTGAGCATGAAGGCAGCGAATAGAAACTGTAAATGGTAAATCGTGGAGCTAATGGCATTTATAGATTGAAAATTGAGTCGTGGACTCATCCAAAGGTGGCTATCGAGGTATGAGTAAAGTTTAGATAATTCCTGAGTTGGTTGTGGTATTTGGAATCAGTTTTGGTTCATTTATTTACCAAGTTCAGTCAAGTATTTGAATATGTTACTTTTCAAAGTTTTGGTATTTCGTTGGATTTGATTGCGTTTCTTATTTGATGAATTTTGCTGAGTCTTGGACTCACGCTTGTTTACTTCCTGTTTTAGGTACCTTGAAGCTGATTCATCGGGATGGGAGTAGTAACACGTGCACGACTGCGGTTTCCAGCAATTTATTTAATCAATTCGTCAAACCTGAATGTAATTAATGTGATTGTAATTTATTGTTCATCGTAGCGAGATTTCTTAAATTCTATTGGGTGTGAGATTGCTTAACTAAGGACCTGCTAGAATGATATCATCTGCTTTGCTATTATTTTGTCTGTTTGAGTGGATGTCCTCTGTTCTAGAGAAGTCATGCGAAATTTTGTAAATTTTGGTGACTTAGTTTTTAGGCCGATTAAGAGTTTAGTGATTAAATTCAGTTTCATCTTTTCAGTAGATGTGTCGTTCGTATTTGGAGTTTTGGTAGCATTCATGGTGCGCTTACGCGGGGTGTTACAACCTCCTCTTCAAGTTGAATTTCCCAAGAATGGACAAGCACGCAAGCATCTCTCGCCTGAGACATATCGGTGGGACAACTCGAAAGGTAAGAAGAGGTCCCGGTAGGCGATGTTGCGTGGCCACTCGAAGCACCTCCCTCTTCTTTCGCCTTCGCCTTCCCCTTTCCACTTGCACGCCTCGGCATTTTTTCCTTTTCTCCTTCGTTTCTCTCTTCTTTTCTCTCTTTTCTTCCTTCTTCTCTCCCTTTCTTTGGCTGGTTCTTTGGCTGGTTGATTGAACACAGTCTTTGGGCGGTACCATAAATAAGGAAGCCTTCTGTCGCCCTATGGTCGAAGGCAGGCGTCTTATGCCGCCTCGACCATTAGTCGATTTGGCCCTTGTCGCTACTTCATCGGGTGAGGACCTGTCACCATTTCATCGAGCGACAAGAGGCTGGGCTGGTGACGTGGCCTCCTGTCGCCCGTTCATTTTGCGATTTAATTCCCTGTCACCTATTGGTTTAGTTATATTTATATGTCGCCCAACCAACGGGCGACAGGGCTATATTTCTGTAATTTTTTTTGTGGTATATTTTTGAAATTTTGAATAAAAATGTATTATTTAAAAAAAATTCGGTGAGCATGTGGGTAGGCACATGCAGGTGAGGCATGCTATCATGTTCAAGTAGCGCAGAAAGAGCTCTATAGCGCTATCTAAGCATGAAAGGAATCATACCGTGATGGTTTATGCCCTGCTCCTATGGTTGGCCAAGCTCTCGGTGAACTGGTGGCCTTTCACGCTCCCCGGGCATGACAGAGACAGATATTGCCTAACGCACATTTTGAGATGAGGGAGAAAGGTATTTTTGCAAATATACCTATGTGTAGTTAGATTTTCAAAAGGAAAAAATACCTACAAGTGATATTTAGATTTCCTTATTTATGCACTATGCTCCACACATGCATTAGATCTGTTCACTGTATTGCCCCCTAATTTTTTTATAAAACTAGCCCATGCAATTTTTTTTTTCAAAAATAGCCTTATGACCCATACGTCGTCCAGCACATGGAAAGCACATAAAGGAGCGCAACATGACTTGGCACGAGTAGGGCATGAGAGCTAGCTTCCATGGTCCGGCAGTGCGGAAGCCACTCCCATGCGTGGTACTTGCGGATTAGCGTGCTATTTGTGTAAAAAAATTTCGCATGAGACCTGGTTTTGTAGTAAAAAAAAACAAAAGGCTAGGACAGTGAACATTTCTTAGATCGATCGTCAGTACGGCTAACAATTAGTTCAACAGCTTCATGATTACGACCAACACAGCCAACAGCATGGGTGTAAAAAAAAGTGCTGCTTTCTTTGTACAAACAATGCAAGATAAGGGTCCACTCAAGAATAGCCAGCACCTAACTTGCAATAATAATAAAAAATTATTATTATTATTATTTTCCTTTATTTTTAATTAAATTAAACTTAAGAAATATTCCCTACAATATTCTCCTTTCTTTCTTATTTATTGGTATTTTTCTTCCGATCAAACTTATAGAAGCTCGTTCTTTTTTATACGAGCTTTGATTCAGTCCATTAAAGTTTATAAATTCATCCAAAGTCAAGCTCTATCTTACAATACCATCCATTCCCAATTAGGAATTTTTTCATTTTCTTTTTAAGTTTTGTTAGTATTTGTATTTTCTCTCTTGTTAGACATAGATGTTCAGAAGTTGTTCGAAGGAGCTAAAAGTCAAGGAAGTTGAAGGCCAAAGATAAAGATACAAAACAATAACATAGAAAGAGCAAGACAAGTTGTGCATTGGCCATGTTACACCTAGCTTTTACAAAAATTATTTTATTTCAAATTATTGTATGCTAATTCCAGGTATCAAATGTTTTATTTCAGGATTATTTATGCAATCTACTTGAGTTATGTCTGTCTTGTTATTTGTATTTTATGATTATTTATCATTCTAGATTGGTTATTTATTAGTTGGTCACTAATATAGAACCGACGTGGGTTGGTTTAGAAGTGATTAATATGCTTAACTGCGCAGTGGATTATTGATATCATTTTGAAAGTTGCAAAACTCATACATAACTAAGTAAATATGGAATATCTTTGTAAACAAGAGTGATCCATGTGTTGTCATCCAATAATGATAATGGCATGTGTTGCACTTTAACCAATAGGGGTGGTAAATGATTTAGACCGGAGGGAATGGATGTATTGCGTTTGGGTAGTTGCCTTAGTCAATTAAGGACTTCACTTTGTGTGGCATTCAACTAAGCCCCAATCGTACAACCATATGTTATAATGGGAATAACCTAGCTTAGTATGTTACCGAATTTCAGCATTGATACCTTAGGTTTTAGAAGTAGGTCTATGCGGTCACTTATTAGGTCTATACCTAGGAACCGGAGAGTTTGGTCACTAATTAGGGCTACATCATGGATGGACACAGTCCTGAAATATAACATTGGGCTCTAGGCCATGACTTGTTTATTTGGGGTACGGTTATCGGCTCTATGCCTAACAGGAGGGTCAATATTGGAGCAGAGTTTCATAAAAGCTTTGTTATGAACTTCTTAGCCGTACTGTATCATGTTGAGTGTGAGCAATAATATAAGTTTATCATCTCTTATGGCTAAAGATGTACAATCTTTGTAAAGTGTAAAACTATTTGAATAGCTGTATCCATAATCATAGATACGCTCAAGGATTTCACATTAAGGTTATATTTTATAAAACAAAATTGGGAAGGTGGCTATGTGAGGAAATTGGTTTAGGCTAAGTGCATCTGTGTGAAAACTCTTGATAATTTATTATTACTATTATATGTTTTACTTCTATTTACAATCTATTTATTTAATTTAAATTGCATATGCTGCTTTTATGCAAAGTGAACCATATCAGCTATCCTTTGGAACAAGACTTGCATATAGCTAAATAAACTTGTATACGGTGTACACGACATGCTAAGTACTCTATATGCTCATCATTGCTATAAATAATACTGCTCAGTTGTTGAAGACATCATTGGTCAATGGGGACTACTTTGAAGATCGTGGAGAACTAGGTCGTGCTACCCCGATCATTTGCCTTTAGGCATATGGATGTGTTTCAATTGAAGGTATTCCGTTTCCTTCTGCTGCAATTACTTAAGTTGTTCACCCTCTATGGCATTAATGGTAAGCTTTGATCCAACTCCTTACATGTTTGTGTGTCGGTCCTTCTTTGCACCTTATCATTATTCTTGACTTTTAATATCACTACTCTCATATCTAATGTTAATTATGTCTTCCTTAGTTAAATGTGAATATGGAATGATATTTCATCAATGTTGTCTCTATGTGCACTAGCGTGATTCTAATCTAGTACAACATACATAGAGGATCTGAATTTATATAATTGAGCCACGACATAGCTTCTAACAACTTGCTGCTAATAAGTATGAGTTTATAAAAGAAGTATTGAATGTTTTACACTTATCTTTACTACTTCTAATTAGGAGTTGATGGCAGTCGTTCGTTCTTTGCCACTCCCTACCATTTGCTACCCACGTCAGAAAAAAAACAACCACCAAAAAAAACGTCCGACTCTTGTTCCCTCCACGCCCCCACCCCTCTACAATAAAATAATTCTACTTCCCATTGTTCACTCCACCCCCACCCTCTCTGATCTGCTCCACAACCACCGTCACCCACACGTTTGGTTCTTCTTGTTCACTTCGCCCTCCCTTCCTTCTTTGTAAGCTTCATAAGAAGAACAAGAGCACCAGGACAAGTTTTTTTTTTTGTTTTTTTGCAAGGGAAGTTCCCAGTTTTCCCATTCTCTTTCGCCCCTTGCCTTGCTTCCAAATCACAAGAAAGGTAACAAGAAAAAGGCGAGCCTTTTGGTGTCCATGAAGGCCGATTCTTTGTTCTTGGTATCGGCGGCGTGCGATTTTGTGCGAGATTTCATGGCTAGAGGAGGTGTTTCTTGGTGGCTGGTCGGAATAGACAACCACGCCGCCGGGTCGAGCTCTGGCAGGGGCGCGCCCAGGAGGAACTCTAGGAAGCCCAAATGTGAGATTTCATAGCAAAGTTTGATCCTGTTGATGTTATCTTGACTTCCTTTTTTCTTTTGTCTTCACGGTTCTTTGTTCTTGGTATCAACAATGTGTGATTTTGTGCGAGATTTCTTGGTTAGCGGATGCTTTTCTTAGCGGTTGGTCAGGATTGATATCCACACCGCCGGGTCAAGCTCTGGCGGATCCGGCGACGAGGGCGTGCCTAGGAGGAACTCTAGGAAGCTGCTCTTTTCTCTATTTGTTCGATATGGTCTTCATCTCCGTGTAAAAGCAAACTCTCCAAATTTATGACCAACCTTTCCTTCAATGATCTTACAATGAACAGGAGTTTTTCCATTGTAAATGAGTACGAAGCAATCAACGAATTCTGGCGAAATAGAAGATCTATATGACCAAATTTTCTTGCTCATCAAACTTTCTCTGTTCTTCGGGGGCACGCCCAGGAGGAACTCCAAGAAGCCCAAGTGTGAGATTTCGCATCAGAGTTTGATCCTGCTGTTGTTATCTTTACTTCCTTTTTTTTCCCCGACAATCTTTTGGTTTGTTACAACCATCTCCATTTTCGGCCTTTCGGTTTGTTACATTATGTTGGAATGGATTTAATTTTCTGAGAATAATTGTATTTTCAGTTGGAATAGATAATTTTATTTTCTGAGGATAAGTGTATTTTCTATTGGAATGGATAATTTTTTGCTCTCTATATATATGTTTCAGTGCGTGTAGTGCTAAATTGGTTCTAAAGTTGCACAGGTAGAAGCTGGAGTTGATGCTACTTGGTATTGCTATTCTAGACATGCACACATCCTAGTAAAAGTTCTTACGTACTTCATTTGTAGTGACATGTGATGATCACTTATGGATATTTTTCATCCATGTTCTTTTCACCAAGTTCTTATCACACATGCATGTTGTGACCTTATTATCCATGTTCTTATCACACATGTTCAGGTTCTTGCTGCTAATTTTGTAGCCCTTGCATGGAATGTGATTTATGATAGCACTGGTTACAAACTGTTTAGACAGGGCCGACATAGGAGTGTTCATAGATGATCAATTTAGCAGAATATGTAGCTTCAAGTACGATGTTCAGGAGTCACTACTATTTAGGTTGCTCAATTATCTTAGAACGAATTAGCTTATTTGTTACAACATAGAGTACTAGAGTTAAGACTAGAAAATAAATAAATCATTGTTTAATTGAAAGAATGAACATATGTTGTCCTTTAATCTTTTCCTGGCAAGTAGCAACAATGTTGTTTCTAGGATGGTTTACAGTTTGCCTTCTGTGTTACTACACTATCTCATTCCTACGAAAATCAAAAGCAATATTTCATTGTTTGTATGCACAATTATTCTAATACTCCCACATTATTGTCCTATTCTCAATCATGTTTCTTTTGTTGGCAGTGTCCCAACTATGGAAAAAGCTTCTAGATACTAAAGTAAGCATAAGCAAAATTATCTGAAATTGTTACTGTTGCATAGATATGCAAGTAATTAAGGTGAACTTTAATATGTTTTATTGCCTTATATGTCATCTTTGATGAACGGTCCACGACTATGACGTAACTGCACTCAACCTTTCTCTGGTAATGAATATTGCCATTTTCTATTTCTAGTTTATGACTTTACATTGCCATTTTTCTATTTTTCTGCATGCTTGTCATGTCTTAGAAAGAACTACTTCCTAGCTTCACAGGTTTTGGTCTTACCATATTAGAAATGCTACTAACAAAAAATCATATATTGGGAAATTACAAGATTGAGAGTGCAATCCAAAATCTGAGAATTTTGCAGCACAAGAAATATAGATTTCATCATTTCCTCTAAAGAATTACAAATATTGCATGGTATGAAAATATACATTACAGAAGACATTGCAAAAATGTCTAATAGTTTGGACAAATACCTTGACCATGAACTTGAAGCAGGGGGCTTACTAGAAAAGCAAATACAAGACGTGACAGAGGCTGCAATTATGAGTAGTGTAAGAAATCGACATCAATAACAGAAATTCTGGTACTACCCGATCTAACTATCTTGTAACATGGAAAATAACTTCAAATCTCAAATGATTCTCCATTATAGAACCAGTTTGCACTGTATATACATCGTGTAGTTTGTTACATACCAACTATAAATCAAGTTTGACAATCATAAACAGTTAAACACCTTTCTCCTGTTTGTTTAGTCACCAAGCTAGCATTTGTAATAGAAAGGGCACATTTAGGTTCAGAAATATGATCTTTACTCCCTTTAAACATCCTTTTATGTGTGCACTGCAGTAAATCATAGAATCTATCTTGATGGTCCATGATGCTCAGGGAATATTATGCTTAGGATGGTGCAGAAATTTTGTTTAATAATACATTTTTTTTCAAAAATTTCAAAAATATAGCACGGGAAAAAAATTACATAAATATACCCATGTCACCCATTGGTTGGGCGAAACACAAATATCGCATGACCAACGGGCGACAGTAGACCACGTTGCACGATCAATAGGCAATAGCGCGCCACGTCATCCTCCGAGTCTCTATCGCCCGTTGGTCGGGCGACAAAGCATAAATCGACCGTTCAACGGGCGACAGAGGGGGCGTGGTCCCTGTCGTCCAACCAATGGGCGACAGAGACGGTTTTAAAAACCAATCGGCCGGCACTGTGCTCTTTTGAGCGGGCCAGCCCGAGACCGAACGGAAAAAAAGAGTGGAAGAGGGAGGAGAGGAAAAGAGGGAGAGGGAGAGGAGAGGAGAGGGAGGGACTGCGTGACTATTTTGAGGTAAGTTTTCATTGTTTTTTTTAGCATAAATTGTGGTAGAGTAGAAATAATTTTAGATCTAGGTAAATTGATAGGTTACAGATAGATCTAGCGAATTTAGATGTTTTTTACGGATAGAAGTACCTCGATATATATTAATGGAAATGTAGTTAGATCTAGGTAATTTATATATTCTTAGGAATGTAGATGTTTTTTACAGATAGAAGTACGTCGATATATATTCATGGGAATGTAGTTAGAGATCTAGGTAGATATATATTCTTAGGAATGTAGATATTTTTTACGGATAGAAGTACGTCGATATATATTCATGAGAATATAGTTAGATCTAGGTAGATATGTACGTATTCTTAGGAATGTAGATGTTTTTCTACAGATAGATCTATATTTTTGTAGCATGTAGATATAGTTATGTTAGGTGTCACAGTATTTTTTACGAAAAGTAATTAATTCGTGGGTGAATGAATGGATTCGCAGATATGGCAGAACGAGTTCCATTTAGAATCTATTATGGAGAAGGGGTTGTAATGTATGGTTTGGAGGGTGTGGATCTAAGTAACTTCCAGTATGTGGACAGAATTTTGAGTAGAGTCGAGGAGCGCACATTTCCTTCTGTGTTGAAGTGGTTGTATTATACTTTTTGGATGGAACAAGTGAAGTGTCAATTGAAGATATTTTGCCCATGTAGTATGCAAAACGACCCTATTTACTGGGAGCTAGTTGAGCTGAATGGAACCGCATCGTGGAGATCATATGTGAGGGGGCAGAGCAATGAGGATGGAATCGGGTGCTTTTAGTGCAAGCATATGACAGGGATGTTGCCCCCAGCAGCAGTTGGACACCGGTGAGAGTAGTCAGCCTCAAAATGAGTTCAGTTTTGGTGACATCGAAATTGGTGGATCTAGCCATGAGCGGCATGTTCAGCAATGCAACGAGAACATCATTTGCCAAAGTAGTGAACAAGTTGAGTTTGGGGAAGATGATGAAAATGTTGGACAAAAAGCACGGGGACAAGTAGACAAAAGTGAGCAAATTGATGAAATAATAGCTAGGATGGAAGAGGAAGACCGTGAGTACAGTAGAGCAGAAGTGGAAGATGACAATGAGTCGGATGAGGAAGATGGAGGTACGGAGCCGGTTGTGCCAGCCGAGTGGAGCACGCATCACTTTGATAAGCTGGTTGTCAATGAAAACAACGATATACCTTGGCAGTATATTGGCAATGAGGTTAGGCCTAACAGTATGTACCTGATAAAAGAGGTTGTGCAGGATGCTATGAAAGATTGGGCTTTATCAGGAAGAAGGACTTTCAGGGTTAAGAAATCCACCCCAACCTGTTACGACGTGGTGTGTGAGATTCATGGGTGTCCGTGGAGAGTGCACGCGTACAAGCCCAAATGGGGCACCCATTGGCTATGTTCGAAGGTTGAGCAGCATAGCTGTATGACTGAGGAAACACTGATGGCTCACAGGAACCTGTCATCCAGGTATGTCGCGAACATCATGTACCCAGAGATAGTGGAGAACTTGAGTTTTGAGCCTCGTGCTATTATCCGAGCAATCGAGAACAGATATCAGTACACAATTAGCTATGGAAAGGCATGGAAGGCGAAACAGAAGGCATTAGAAATGAGGTTTGGGAAGTTTGAAAACTCGTACCATAATCTGCCCGCACTACTCAATTGCATTCAGGGAACAAATCCTGGCACTTACTATGATTATCAAGACTGTTCGTCAATCAAGTGGCCAACTAAAAGGCATCTAAGGAGAGTGTTCTTCACATTCGGAGCTTGCATTAAGGCGTTCTATCACTATCATCCATTGTTGTGTATGGATGGCACATTCTTGACCGGGAAATACAGAGGTCAAATATTGAAAACTGTGAGAGTTGATGGAAACAACCAGATTCTACCTATTGCCTTTGCCTTTGTAGAAAGCGAGAACTATAAGAGTTGGTTGTGGTTCTTACGGAACTTGAAGATCGGGGTGGTCAAAACTCGTCAAGATGTGTGCGTGCTGCATGATAGGCATGCTGGTCTGCTTAGTGCTATCAACCAGTTGCAAACAGGGGAAGAGGAGCCATTTCCATGGCCTAACTTGCAGAGCCGATGGTGCATGACGAATTTGGGTGTAAACTTCTATAAGCACTTCAGGAATAAGGAACTGATGAACATGTTCAAAAGACTATGTAAGCAGAACCAGGAGAGCAAGTTTCGAACTCTGTGGAAAAATCTTGATGAGCTGACAAGAAAACACAAGGAGCAGACGAACAAGACTAGTGGCAGTGAATCACAGGAGCAGGCGGAGCCTCTTTTCCCCCTGCCAACAGAGGATGAGGCGACTAATCGTCGTCGAAGGCAAAGGGCAATCAAATGTTTCTCGGACTGGATCAAGCACGAACCAAAAGAGAAATGGTCACTGTTACATGACACACATGGTGCCAGATACAGTGTGATGATCATTAACTTTGCAGAAGTTTACAACTGGGTAATGAGAGGGATGAGGTGTCTCCCGCTGGTAGGAATTATTGAGGGAGTGCTGCGGGGCACAACCAAGTATTTTGTGGACAAGCATCAAGCTACTGACATAGTAATGAGAGATGAGAAGTTCCTGTACTCTTTCATGATCACTAAATACATGGATGAGAAGAGTCAGAAGGCAGCCAAGCATAGAGCTATCAAAGTTGGGGCATGGACACTGCGCTTCGAGGTGATCTGCAGGGATAAAGGATGGTGTGGAACCAACCAGAAGGTTGTCACCCAGGAGTGCATCTTATAGGGTGATTGCAAATGCTCGTGTAACAAGCCATACCTTTTGCATAGGCCATGTTCTCATGTCATAGCCGCATATGCTTTATTTGGAATGCAACCTGGTACATATCTATCAGTATATTTTATGAAGAAAAGGGTGATGGCAACTTGGAGCGATTAACTTTATGGTTATAGTGTTGTGGGTTCTTTCACCACAACTCCTAGTGTTGATAAAAGGTTTTGGGTCCTTGATTTTGATGCGAGAAGATGGAAAGCAGGGCGTCGAAAAATAAGGCGTATCAGAAATGACATGGATAAGTTCGAAGCTGGCAAACGCGTGAAGAAATGTTCATTGTGCAACCAAACAGGATATACGTTCAAGAACTGCCAGGCACAAAACGAAGAAGATGAAGGAGGAGATGGTAATCCAACGGTGGGGGAAGGATCGTCCTCTGCGAGAAGTGCTACACGACGCCATCGTACCAGACGAGAAGCAATTTGAATTATCATATGCCATATGTCAAATTTATATTTTATCGATGTAATGTGTGTTATATGAACTCTGTTTTTTACCTAGTTGTAAGCATGTTGCATGTAGTTGTGAGTATTGTGTCTTGACAAATTATTAGAATTGTTTCAATATATTGTTATGATGCTTGTACGATTTTTATGTTCGAATATGTTTCAATATATTGTTGTGATGCTTGTATATTTATGTACACTTTTGTTTATATATGCATTTTAATTATAACTTTCATTTATGTAATTTGCAGGTATGACTCACTAGCATGGAGCTGACGAATGGCCCTTTGAGTTGCTGGACCTGGTCGTTGATCGTCATCACCGTGCCCACTTTGCCACTACTGTTCCAAAGGAGGGAGGGGATCCTATGCATCTAGGTGTTCTTCGACTGAGGACACCACAGTACTCCTAGACGCTCGATCCTCGTTGGATCCCCAAGTGACATATTAGTATTTAAATTTCTAAATATGTTTTTGTAGTATCATGATTAGTGTTGTACTGACATTAATTACATGTTTTTGTTTCTTAGGCTTCGAGCTTCAGGGTTGCTGCCACTCGCCCGGATGGTGGAGGACGTGGGTCGCCGGTTCCCATTTGACAGGTCCCTGATCACCGCTCTGGTGAATCGGTGGAGGCCGGAGACGCACACCTTCCATCTACCCGTCAGGGAGATGGCGATCACTTTGGAGGACATCTCGTACCTCCTCGGCATCGCGATCGTCGGTGACGCTGTGGTGCCCCAGGACGTCGACCCGACGTGGCGCCAGGAGCTGCTTCAGAGGTTCAAGGGTGTGTTACCACCTGCTGTGTACCGACCCTTCAGCAGTACACACAGTACGACACTACGGTGGCTTCAACAGTTCGTGGTATGCAACTAGCCTTTAAAACTTAATTGTGCATATACTGCTTAAAATAACAATTAAGCTTAAATTTACAGGTGGCGTAGATCATCAAGCCTGCGGAGGAGTACAGGGTGAGCCGCCACATGGAGGCGTACCTACTGTGGCTGTTTGGCTAGTGCATGTTCACGAGCTCCCATAGGGATAGTGTGGGCAAGCACCTCATCCAGTTTGCGAGGGAGATCGCGGACGCACCTCTTCACGCCGTCTTCTTGCAAAGATTTTGGGGTTCATCTGTGTGCACCACGCACTGCGGCTTTCTGCGATAGTTATGCACAGATCCTCGATGACTCGACCTTCGGAGGATGTCCACTACTGGTACAGCTGTGGGCATACGAGAGGTTCCAGATCGGGCGGCCCGACAACGACCTGCGACCTCTTGAGCATGCAGGCGATGACAACGTCGACAGTCTGACCATGAGCACCATCTGGTGCCACCGACGGGTAAGATATTGCAATCACGATTTTGGTACTTTTTCTTTAACATTTGTGAGTACTAACAATAACATTCTATCGTCACTACAGCCTAGGTGGGCACACAGGATGGTGCGGATAGGCTACCCATAGTTTGTTGTTGTATTCGACCACCTCACCGATGACCACGTACGTTGGACATCGTACGCAGAGGCAGAGGTCCAGCTTCGTGTGATGGGTGGCCTGTCCACCCTTTGAACATAAGACACGGCGTAATGGCGCACGCGTCGGTTCCTCATGTTCGATGTCCAGGTCGAGGGCTACGCTGTCCATCGAGTGATGAGGCAGTTTGGTTTACGACAGAAGTTCCAGGTCCAGGTCAGCTGTGTGGTCCCACACGGAGCCCACACGTAAGTTCCCTACATCGATGTTTTCATAATTATTATTGTGTAATACCATCTAATAACGCTATATTTATTTCTTATCCACAGACAAACTAAGAAGGGCATGCATGGGGCCACCCCATCGCACATACGCATGGCACCTTGGGTTGAGGAGTGGGGAGGATCTCGACGACGCCCACGCCGAGGTCAGCGACGCATTTACCCGCAAACGCACCATGCCTACCGAGAGTGGTACACTCCCACTTGCTCAAGATTTGGTATGTGTCGACCCGATCCTCCTAGACAGTTCCTGTGGTGACAGACACGCACTCCGCCCATACGGACTTCGGTACAGACACAAGATGCAGTACATTGCATCCTATCTGCGATCTCATATAATCTTAGTTAGTAACTGTGCTAACAAATTCGTAATATATTTTGCAGACTGATATGCTGGTCCAGTACTACGAGGAGTCAGGGGGCTTCCTTTCTCGTCTGACTAGCGGAGTTGACGTGACCAGAGAGGAGGTGACCTCTTACTTCGCGAGGTTTCGGGAGAGCACGAGATGCGTCCTCGACTTGCTGGGATGCCGCCACCTTCCTGAGGTGACTCACGGTGTGTCTCTTAGCGGAGGCAGGGGTGTTGCACGTACATCTTCGCATGCTACCGTCACGCCGCCAGCTACGAGAGGGCGAGCTGCTGGACATGCTGGTTTAGCCGCTCACACTGGAGATGAGTACTGAAATGCACTTTTCATGTTTTACAATCATTTTTTCAATGCTCTCAACAATTCTTCATGTGCTACAGGCTCACAGGCACGATTCTTCCCGCGTACAGCTTCACCTACACCTGACGACTACGAGGAGCAGGCTGATGATCCAGATCACGAGGACTACGAGCAGGATGCTGTAGCGAGGTTCCTCGTCGATCCAGATGAGCCTGGATCATCACAGTTGCAGGGAGCACCACCACCGACACAGCCTTCTCAGTCGGAGTATGTCACACCTCCACCTAGACATCAGAGGACCCACCGCGTGCCGATGCAGTTGACATACTCGCAGGGCCAGATTCAGAGGAGGCTTGCCCAGCCGCGAGGAGCTGCCCAGAAACGGAGCCGGCAATGTTTCTTTTGCTTTTTATTGTTGGTAGTTTCAATCTTATGTCCTTAGTTAATCCTTTCAAATATGTTGTACGAACTATTGTATTTGTATTCTTCGTACTTTTAATTTTATGTACTTAGTTAATCCTTTCATCAGCTTTCTCACACCTAGCAGATTGGACAACACACACCTAGCAGCTTTGTCAGAATGATTGGACAACACTCTACACACCACCAAGCAACAAAACACTTGCCATCTCAGACCGACGGAGAACACGCTGCACCTTGCTTTTCAGACTGAAATGACAACATACTACCGCCCACTTTTCAGACTGAAACATACGCTTGTAGCCTACGTTGCGTGGCCACATGTGCTTTTTTCAATTTTCGCAACTTCATGCCGAGGCAACGTCCGGCCAGCTCGCCTATAGATGAGTGGTAGTCTGCGTTGCGTAGATCCCCCGTGTTTTTTTCTGTATTTTCTGGGCCGATCCGGTGGGCCCCGCGAGGCTATGCAAACCCCCAAGTGGCCACGATTTTCACGGTTTCGTGGCCGCGTGTGCCTTTTCCGATTTTCGCAACTTTATGTTGAGACAACGTCCGGCCAGCTCGCCCATAGATGAGTGGTAGCCCGCGTTGCGTAGATCCCCCGTGATTTTTTTGTATTTTCTAGGCTGTATCCGATGGGCCCCGTGAGGCTACGCAAAGCCCTAAGTGGTCATGATTTTTGTGGTTTTGTGGTCGTGTGTGCTTTTTCCGATTTTCGTAACTTTGTGCCGGGGCAACATCCGGCCAACTCGCCCATCCCACGTTGCGTAGGTCGCCCGTGATTTTTCTCGTATTTTGTGGGCTGTACCGGTGAGCCCTGTGAGGCTACGCAAACCCCTAAGTGGCCATGATTTTCGCGGTTTCGTGGCTGCGTGTGACTTTTTTTATTTTCGCAACTTCATGTTGGGGCAACATTCGGCCAGCTCGCCCATAGATGAGTGGTAGCTCGCGTTGTGTAGGTCGCCCGTGATTTTTTTCGTATTTTCTAGGCTGTATCCAATGGACCCCGTGAGGCTACGAAAACCCCTAAGTGGCCACAATTTCTCAAATCATAAGTTACTACGGAAAATAAGGTAGGACACACTCTTTATTATGACTAAAACTGGGATGCGCATCATGAACAAGGAAAAAAATGGTTACAACTTGACGTCTACTGAGTGGATCGAGGCCACTTGCCTTTCGCCCTTGCCTCCGGTGGGGCTTCTCTAGCACGACGTGCCCTCTCTCGTTTCCTCTCTCTCGGCCTCCTTCTCCTCGGCTTCCTTTCGACGTGCCTCCTCACGTGTGGCGTCACACTACGCTTGAAGCTGCTGCCTAAACTGCTAGTTCAAGGTAGCCCTTGTATGATTTTGGTGATTAATGACAAACATAGTTATTGACATTGTTTATTTTAAAGCAGCGCTTAATGACAAACCTCTAATATGCTTATTGATATGAGACTAATATGTTCATCGTGAAGATTGTTTTAGTCTCATCTTATTTAAAAGGAAATCATATATGAAAAGAATGAGTATGCAACGTTGAGGTATGTGCTTGGTATTCCACTCCTATCTGTTAGTGCGTTTGTCATATTCATTTTGGGCATAAACATTACTGCACTGTTCATATTTTACTCTTGGGATCATATTCTTATTTAGTTCTTTAGTGATTCCCAAGTTGACTCTTATCTTAGTTCGGCGCCAAATCTCTCATTCAAAATACTTTAGTCCAGCGCCAACTTGAAGCTCTTGGTTGAACTTCTTATTTGCCATCTATGACGGACTAAATTTTTAGTCCGGCATGAACGTGGTTTGCTTGTCTTTGGATCTTCGATCTTATATGACTATTCTTTAAGTGATCCTTTGGTTGCTTCTTTATAGACTTCACCATGCTTGATCATATTTGTGCATATAAGCTCACCATGAATGTTTCTATCATGCACAACCTTTGTGGAGTCTAATTTGGTTTAAATATTTGTTTCGATGTTGATCCATGTATCTTTGTGTGTTTAATTCATTGGATCAATATATCTTCATGCTTTGATTTTAAGAGAGCTTATGATGGGTATTTGATAACTTGTGTTTTAGTGATTGAATTTGATTGTGATCAATTTGGATTTGGATGTTTAACACTTTTTTGGAAGTCCTTTCATGGGGAACGGACCAGATTTAGTGCTTAGAATATGCACTGGATCATCCACTCAATCTAATAGTAAGTTTCCCTTTTGAGCCGGACCAAACTCTCTAAAACTCCCATGTATGACGGACCAAATATTTTGTCCACCATACATGTATGACGGACCAAATTTTTTTGTCCGTCATACACATGCATTTGACAGTATTTCGTATTTTGCATTTTTAAAGGCCTTCCCATGCTTGAAAAAAATAAAATGTCTACATGAAAGTTGTAGAGAATTTCGAGACGAATCTTTTTCATGTTGATAACTTTTTCATTTGAGCTACCCAAAAAATTATAAAAATTCGAGAAGTGGACTGAATTTCTATGTGTGGGACGGACTAAATTATTTGGTCCGTCATACACATGCTTTTGATAGGGTCTTGATATTTTGCATTTTTGAGGGTTTTCCTGTGCTCAGAAAAATAAAGTTTATATATGAAAGTTATGGAGAACTTCGAGACGAATCTTTTTCATGTTGACAACTTTCTCATTTGAGCTACTGAAAAATTCATAAAAATTCTTAAAGTTGGCTGCTGTGTTGTGAAGGAAATCTTTATGTTCTTTGGTGCTGGAATTGTAAATATTTCAATGCACATGTCCTCCTCATTCATATTCATTCATGTGCACATTATTAAGAAGATAGAGATTAATTGAGTAATTTAAATTGATTTGCCTTGCAATTAATTTAAATAACTTTTGGTATTATTCTCACTGAGTGTATGAATCAAATGCATATACATCTCGGTGCACTTAGTAAGAGCATTCTTCTATCAAGTGTTTCATATATATCGAGTTTCATTATCAAACACTTGTTGTGCTTAAAATTTAACGATTATCAAGCATATCCATGCAAATCTATTGAGCTTTTGGGACTAATGCCTTTCTTGAGATGCTTTGAAGAGAATTAGGTCCCAAGAGCATGTGTGATGACCAAGACGTGATAAAGGATTGATTGTTAAGTCAAGATCAACTAGACAAGGATTCACCAAGAGCTGAGGACGAGTCAAGATCGATTTGATGAGAGGATCATCGGGAGGATGATCGAATCAAAGTCGACAGGATGGAAGAGCCTTGTGAGGTGATCAAGTCAATGTTGACAAGACGAAGACTTCAAAAATTATGATGGTCATCATGTACAACACATCAAGTAAAAAGCATGAAGCATAGAAGTGAACCTAAAGATGCTCAAGGCCAAGGTATGGCTAGTCCAGGACTAAGGATGTTTCCTAGTCTTTCACCGGTCTGGGTGTTGGAGGAAAGACCGGATTGATAGGATAGTTGCCGTACTATCAAGAGAGGTCTGGATCGATATTGATCGGACCGTTTCCAAGCTCTCGAGTGATGCACATTGAGTCTCCTAGCCCCTTAGTGAGCCTAGTGAGGTGTCTTGGGGTGTTAGAAGTGTTTAGTAAAAGAGAGAAGTTAGTGCTGTCCAAAATTGTGAGGTTTTGGGTGTCTTCTGATTCCTTGTGAATTCTGCACTCCTCCTTTGGGATTTGGGTACTGAGACCTTGCTAGATGGATAGCCCTTGTTCTTAGCTTTCTAAAGAGTCTAAGATCACCCAATTCCGAGTTCGGACGAGAAAGTTATTGCCGTTTTCGTGCAGGCTGTACATGCTGTGACGGACCAAATTTTTTGTCCGTCATACATGGGATTTCGCATAGGATCAGTCCGTGGCAAATGTAAATTCTCTGGTACTGTTCCCAACGGCTAGTTTTTGGTTCAAACGGCTAGTTTTGAGGGTGTTGGGTATTTATACCCCCTCCAGACTGTTGAGAACCAACTTTTGGCAACCCATTCATTATCTTTAAGCTGATGGTGTGTGAGAGGAACTCCTATGTGTTAGGAGTGTCCAGAACACTAATCTCTTGAGTGTGATT
Source organism: Guadua angustifolia (assembly GCA_036346375.1). NCBI lineage: Eukaryota > Viridiplantae > Streptophyta > Magnoliopsida > Poales > Poaceae > Guadua > Guadua angustifolia. The sequence continues at coordinate 5,301,880 of CM070517.1, forward strand.
AAGAGAATTCTAAGTGAGATTAGTGTGTGATCAAGAGTGTCATGTGTGCATCTCTCTTGAGCTTGATCTGGTGTGATCAAACAAGTTCTGGACTTGTTACTCTTGGTGCTTAACAGCACCTAGACGGTGTGAAAGGCATTGAGTACCGGTGATCTTCTCAAGCGAAGATTGTGAAGGCGGGGTGTGTGGTGCAAAGCTAGCTAGCAAGACAAGAGATGTGGCCCGAGGAAGGTCTATCTACTCTTGGAGCTAGCAGCTTGTAAGAGGTTGGGGCTCACCTCACCGCTGTGGTGGAAGAGTCACCCGAGTGGAGACGAGGCAAAGTGCTCGAGAGGGAGCCGGTCTTTGTGAGGAGCAAGGACTTGCCTCAACGTGGAGTAGGAGCGTGGCTCCGAACCACGGGATAAAAATCCTTGTGTCACTTGTGGTATCTCTTATCTCCTTATGCATTGCTTTACTTTGTGTTTATCCTTTATGCATAGTATGCCTTGTCTGTTGATGTGAGTTCACTGCTAGTTGTGCCTTTGTCATGTGTTGACTTGTGAGAGCCAACTAGTCTATCTTGAGCTATTCATTTGTTGGCATTTACCTTCCTAGAATTAATTTGCTTGCTGGTCACTCTAGAACTGCATACCTTGATTTAGTTAAATTCTTGTTCTAGTGTGTTTGTCCTGCTTGCCATCATCTAGGTCAATAACTTGTGTTCGAATATCATTTTCTAGCTTCCGCATTTCATTAAGATTTGGACACAAGTATAAGATTGATTAGAAAGTAAAATTTGAAGAAGCCCAATTCACCCCCCCCCCCTCTTGGGCATCCGATTCCTCACATAAACTCCTCGTCCCGGTTGGTTTGATCAAGGAGTCTTTGGTCTTCGGGGTTGATCTTCATGTCAAACCACTGCTTAAATTCACACAGTGGCGGAGGCGACTGCTTGAAACATAAATTAGCAATGTTTCATGTATAAATATTACGAAACACGTATGATTGTTACCATCTGGCGATTCTTCAAGCTCTTCTCCGGCAGTCGAAGGCGTAGTTGTGGCACTTCCAATACCTCCTCTTTCAAGTTGGAATTTCCCAAGAGTGGACAAGCCTGCAAGGATCTCCGCACAAACACATCGGTGGGACAGCCCTGAAAGGTACGAAGAGGTCTTGGTACGCGATGTTGCGTAGCCACTCCGAAGCGCCTCCCTCTACCTTTGTCTTCCCCTTTCCCTTTCCACTTGCACATCTCAGCATCTTTTTTTCTCTTCTCCTTTGTTTCTCTTTTCTTTCCTCTTCTCTCCCTTTCTTTTCTTCTCTGGCTGGTTGAGTGAGCACAGTATCACACGAGCAGTTTTTTATAGTGCAAGTCCTCTCTATCGCCCGTTGGTTGGGCGTAAACCCGCGCCTTTGTCGCTTTGTTGACGGTCAATTTTGCCTGTCGCCCGACCAATCCAAGCAGCATGAGACTCGAGCGATGACGCCGCGCTCTGTCGCCGCCAGGATTGTGCGACGTGGCACCATATCGCCTGTTGGTTGGATGATATTTGTGTTTTGCCCAACCAACGGGCGACAGGGGTATATTTATGTAATTTTTTTTTCATGATATATTTTTGAAATTTTGAAAACAAATGTATTATTAAAAAAAATTCAGGATGCCGCTGTGCTCTTCTTACTCGGTGAATCATATTGGTTCTGTAAAGAGTTTGCCATTAACACTTAAAAATCTTTAGTTCTTCTTGTATTTGAGTCTGTTCAGTAGATTTTCTCTTTTTTAAACAAGGAGTTGTTGGTTTTAATATAAGACAAGCCAATAAAATGACAAGAGGCAGAGATATTACCGTGCAGTAAAAATAGACAAATTAAACATCATCACACATTAGGTATTTTCTCCATACAAGTGGTTATTTGTATGTTTTGTGTTGGCTGTAGTGAGAATATCATAAATTTTGATCTAATCTATTATCTTTGTTATGCACTGCAGTAGAAAGTTATTTGTGATCATCCCTTCTATTAGGATTTCCTTTTCCTTTTTACATTTACTCTTAAGGTATATTCTGTCTCTCATCTTCAACTGACTGTATAAACTGTATCACCCTGTGTAGCCTTAAAACTTTGTATTCATGTTGGATGAGGAACCATAAAAACTTTTGTATTCAGAAGAAATAGATGTTTGATCTTGTAGCAAAATTTTCTTTTATTGTTTTATTTTTATATTTTGTTAACAATTTTATTTTCTGTAGCAACGCACAATCACTGAACTAGAAGAGAAATTTTACAATGCATTATAATATTAGCATACAATAGGTAGTAGAGAAATTTTACAATGCATTATAATATTAGCATACAATAGGTAGTAGAAATTAGATCTAGTCATTTATTTATTAAGGGTATTCTTACTACTAAAAGAGAAAATAATAATAAATAAATACTAGCTAATCGATCTATTAGATCGAAAAATATAAATAATTCATATTAAAGTTAGTGTACCATAAAAGAGCTCCTTATAAACCATGCTTCTATAGTTAGGCATCCTTAATTAAAAAAATAAAGAAAAATTATGCTTTCGTTTGTGATCACCAATAGTCAGCGACCAGTGCCCCAGTGGAAGGGAGAAAAAGCTGATGGAAACCTCACATTGTAAGTGGGCATTAAGCAGCTCCCAAGTGCACCGCACCTCAAAATCGGACTTGTCAAAGCTATATCACAGGCTATATGGGTTTAGCTCTGAGAATATTACATTTTAATACCCATCCATACGAGTGTATTGTTGGAAATTTTTTATTTTATACAAGAAACGCCAGATTCTGAAATATACAACAATCTCGCGATTTACTGAAATCTCCACCGATTTCACAATCTCAAAACGCGAAATCCCAATTTCGCAGTTTCAAATTGTGAAATCATTGATTTCGCGTTTTCAAAGCGCGAAATTGAGGTATTTCACATTTTCAAAAAACGAAATCGGGTATTCGCAAACTGAAAACGCGAAATTGAGCATGCCACGCCGATTATAGAACCGAGAACGCGAATCGGGTTTTCGCAAACCGAGAACGCGAATTGCGCCATTGCGCGCGTGACGACGCGAAAATGACATGACTTGTCGGTGCTTTCGGCGCGGACGGGCGTGGACGCGCGTGGAAAAAGCTTCTGGCTCCTGTGTGCGCTAATCAACCTGTCCCTCCTTTCCAGCTGCATGCACTCGCGAAGGCAGCTATAAATCGAGAGTTCGGGAAACTGAGAGCGCTGAGAGAGCTGAGAAAACTGAGAGCGCTGAGCTGCTGAGGAAACTGAGAGCGTTCAGAGAGCTGAGGAAACCAAGAGCGCGAAGAAAATAGAGAGGTGGAAAATTAGTGCTAGCAGTGAGATTTGAAACCGTGATTTGTGATGAATTTAGTCGCTGTTCATACTTTATTGAATTTTGTGAGAGAATTTTCAATTATTTCATTTGAGATTCGTATTTTGCAGGTATCCTCCAGGAAGGTTTGTTGGTATATTGCTCAAGCTTCAGTGATCTTCGATACAGCTTCGATAAGGTTAGTTAGAAATATTCATAAGCATATTATTTTTGTGATATTAGCGTAATTAGTGGAATATTAGTACAAGGAGCGTTACATAAAAGCACGTCAAATAAAACGAGCAGCACGTGAATTGATAGTAATTGTTTACATGAAATGATAGTAGTGGCGTAATGAGTAGTACGTAGCATGAGAAATAATTAGTGTAATATTAATGCAAGTAGTAGTATGTGAAATGACCACGTTGATTTAGTGAGTAGTTCCTAAAATGAGGATGGAATGCGTAAGAAATATTGTCACGATTTTTCTTGCTCGGTAGTAATTATGGATGCAGTAACTATACTTAGTGTTCATGAAAGGCGAGATAAATAGTGTGTACATCGTGTGAGTGCAAAGGCAATTAGTAGTAGAAAAATAAAGTTATTATTATATGCAACGCGGCGATATTAGAATCACTACCCCTACGTAAAGAACGTAACATGATCACCATAATGGCATACTTATGAGTGTTCATGTTTTGTAGGAATTTACTACGAGCTATCGTCATTTCTTGGATTAGCCGACGGGTTCCCTATTTCGGTTTCGGTATTCATTACTGACTTCACACAAAGTTAGTTTTAATCTTTAGGAACATTATTATGATATTCATGTAGTACTAGAAAAATATGTAGAATAAGCGTTCTAGTAGTGTGACATGAAATTACAGTAACAGTAATAATATGTAGAATAAGCGTTGTAGTACCGACCAAAATTTTTTTGTACTTGTATTAGCGACATTAATTTATCTATTTGTTGTAGCGACTTATTTTTATGTAGTTGTTGTAGCGACTTATTTTTGTGTACATGTTCTAGAGACTTATTTTTGTGTAGTTGTTTTAGCGGCCTAATTTTTTTAGGTGTAATAGCCACATTAATTTGTTTATTTGTTGTAGCGACTTAGTTTTATGTAGCTGTTTTAGCGATCTAAATTTTGTGTAGTTGTTTGTAGTTGTATTAGCGACATTAGTTTATCTATTTGATGTAGCGACTTATTTTGATGTAGTTGCCGTAGCGACTTATTTTTATGTAGTTGTTGTAGGGAATTATTTTTGTGTAGTTATTGTAGAAACTTAATTTTGTGTAGATGGTTTAGCTGCCTAATTTTTTTAGGTGTAATAGCCACACTAATTTATTTATTTGTTGTAGCGACTTAGTGTTATGTAGCGCTTTAGCGATCTAAATTTTGTGTAGTTGTTTGTAGTTGTATTAGCGCCATTAATTTATCTATTTGTTGTAGCGACTTATTTTTATGTTGTTGTTGCAACGACCTATTTTATGTAGTTGTTTTGTCTAATGGATTTAAGACAATTAGGTACTCATATTTACCGTATAAATTTGCAAAGATGGAAATGTTTGCTAGAATATATTTCGGGAACTCATTGCTTTTGCACAAGAGGCTCGTGATTTACGCAGTAATGTGAGCACTTAGAGACAAGGCTAAGTACTCCAAATAATTTGGCGGACCTTAAAGCACATGTTGCGCGTTCTGCTTGGTCTCGACCCGAACCCACAAAGTTCGCCTAAAGGGGTCCGCCCACGCTTTGTTCAACAGCTCATGGTGGTGTACACACTCTTCCATTAAGGACTCTGGTGCATAGGATCTTTATGTTCGGAAGGCAGCAGAGGAGAATTTTGAGGTCGGCGTGTACGCCGACATTTCGCCCGCAAAACTCCGAGGCTGGGACAAGTAGCCATCCTCCCGAGCTTGCAAGTGCATGTACCTCATGAGGCAAAGACATGAGGAGGAAGGACCGCCAGTGCTCCTAAGTCGAAGGTAACGAGGGCGAGGTGGATGCGCCAAAGACGAATGAAGAAGACGGGGAAGCGGGGGCGAGGAAGCGCAGACCACGGCGACCGGCCCCGCCATAGAGTATTTCGTGGATCGGTCACCTTGATATGCATTATAGCGGATTACAATACCTTATCCGTGTGGGGGTACCAGCAGAGCGACATCCAACCGGGACACCGGTTTGGGAGCAAGTTGGAGGCCATCCACTTCCTAAACAACTATGCCATTACGACAAGACGGGAGCACAGGCTTTTGAGGTCTGAGCCGACCGCTTATGAGGTTAGGTGCACGGCACCTGCGTGTCCCTTCTTCGTTCGAGTACACAAACCCAAACACGATGAGTTCTTTGTGATCAGTAGACACAGAGCTCATACGTGCACGGAGGAGTCGATTAGGAACATGAGCGGCCTCGTAGATGCGAGGTTCATAGCGCAACTCCTGGTGACCATCGTTGGGAAGGACATAGGGATGACCCCTAGTACAATAATAGAGGAAGTTCACACAAGAACTGGGATGGTCATCACGTACAGCACGGCTTGGAGGGCGAAGCAGAAGGCATTGAAGATGCTCTTCGGAGGGTTCGAAGAGTCCTTTAACTATGCCCCTAGATTGTTACAGAAGATTGCAATGACAAACCCAGGGACGCAGTTTGCAATGGGCGATGAGCCAGTACGGCTCGAAGACGGGTCGTACACCTCGGCTCAACGATATCTGCTTCGGTTGTTTTGGTCTTTTGGACAATGCATCGAAGCCTTCAGGCATTGCAGGCCAGTTATATGTGTAGATGGCACCTTTCTAAGTGGGAAGTTCCGTGGGACACTACTGACAGCCCTGGCGGCTGATGCCGAAAATAGGATCGTCCCACTTGCCTTTGCCCTCGTTGAGAGTGAGAACAACGATAGCTGGTTGTGGTTCCTTAGTCTGCTGAAGAATAAGGTAGTGGGTACGAGGGAGCAGGTCTGTGTAATCTCGGACCGTAATAAGGGCCTTTACTGCACGTTAGGCGTGATGCACGCAACCGCCCACCGCGTTGAGTTGGCCCGATTTGCGAAGGAGGTGGTGCATGCGCCATCTTGGAGCCAACTCATACACAAGATACAAGAACGGGGCACTTGTGAAGACCTTCAAGTCCTTGTGCCTTCAAAATCAAGATCGCAAGTTCAACGCAATTTGGGCCCATTTGAATGAGTCAACTCGGAAGATGATGGAAGAAGAGAACACAGGAGGATCATCTGCGTTCTCGGATGGTTGGAGGTCGACAAGGTCGTGCCGTGCTCGCGCAACCTTTAGCTGATGGATCGCCGGAAACCAATGGAAGGTGGGCGCTCTGCGACACCTAACGGAGCGAGGTAAAACATTGCTTTAGTGCGTCCTCGTATTGTACTCTATTCTTTTGTGCTACTGCTCACGTTAGAGAATGACATCTCGGTACAATGTGATGACCACGAACATTGCGAGGCTTTCAACAATGTTCTTAAGGGTGTTCGTGGCCTACCTCAGTGTTCCATCATTGGTGACATTCTACCGACCGCGGATTACTTCGAGACCGTGGTCCGACCGCGAGGTGCGACCGCGGCGTCGCACCGAAAGTGGAGAAGCTGCTGCGCGATGAAGAACAAAGCGCACTTCCACCGCACAAAATTTTCGACCTTACTACGAACAAATTCGAGTATTGTGCGCGAAATATGCATCGGGGTTTAGCTACCGTGACACGTCACAACAATGCGAGATAGGGGCCGATTCGTTACTTGCACCTGTAATAAGCCTAAGCTTGAGATATTCCGTGCTCCCACGTGCTTGCCGCTGTCGAGACATGGGCGCAACGATGCCTCGCAGCTTCATTTCGTGGTACTACACCGCAAGCAATCGAAGAACACGTGGCGGCCCAAAATGTCTTCCTTCACCGTTGGGACCAACTACAAGACCATTAATGGGCCAACATGGTACCCTTACCCCGTGTCGACGCCGGAAGCCGGGAGGCCTAGCGGCGAAAGGATCCACGGTGACATGGATCTTTGCACAAGCCGTGCACTGATCTGCGGAAGTGCAAGTTATGCAAACAACGTGGCATGACCGTAGGAGGTGTCCCAACCGCAACCCTTAGTACGTTGTAAACAGCTCGCCATGTATTCGTGTAACTTGTTTGTTTCAATGTATGAACATTTATGGTACTTTATAAAAATGCTTTTCCTTGCCTTGTCATATTATGTGCATATAACATTGCTCCACGAGCGGTGATAGAGCGTCTTCCTCTCCCGAGCTACTCCTTGAGACATACGATCCATCCCATAGATCACGAGCTATATCGGCGAGGATCCGGTTGGTAATGAATTTTGAAGAACGCCGCCTTAATCTGCGGATTTATCGTCTTGAGATATTGCTTCTTTGTGCGCTTGGACCCACTTGCCACGATCGGCGACAGATCAAGGCCGTGGACCCTCGTTTCCACGTTAAGCTTGCGAGCGGTGGCTGCTACCATTTGCCCTAATGATGGGCCGAGCTCGTATGGAGGGCGACAGCAGACCCCCATCCCCGCCGTCGATCGGGCACTTGTCATCGGGCTCATCGGCGGGTGGCGCCACGAGACCCATACATTTCACTTCCGTTCGGAGAGATGGCTATAACTCTGAAGGGCGTGGCCATGCTCACCGGCCTACCTATCGAGGTCGACGTCGTTACCACCCGGCCTGTTGCGACAACAATGGATCCCTTACATATCGGAAAGGTATGTCATGTTGAACGTATTTTATGCATTTGTTGAAGGCAATATCACCGATTGTTCAATAACGACCTTGTCATTGCGAGTTCGGCGTGCGAGACAATCGAAGGAGACGCAGGTGCGTCAAGACATGGCTACGGGCCTTGCAGAGTATGAGGCTTGCCCCGATGCGGACACGGAGTTGGTACTACGACACTCTGAGCTTTACTACTTCTTTGTCGGCGGTAATGTTACGCAACACGCGAGGGATGTCATCCTCCTCACATTATATGGTTAGCCCGGAGCTCGCGGATAACCCCGAGGAGGCAACAGGCGTCTGGTGGGGATCTGCCGTGTTGGCATCCACCTACAAGGGATGTGCGATGCGTCTTTAGCGTAAACCGGCGGGGGCATTACGGGTGCTTGCACTGCTTGAGATGTGGAGTTGGGAGTACCTCCCAATCTCTAGGCCTTACGTCTTTGGTCAGTACTACCCATTGGTCATCGGCGATGGCGTCCGGAGGCTACGCGTCCAGCGATGGGTTACCGTTGGATGCATGCACGGTTGAGTGGAACCTCGAGATGACCGCGGGAGCTATTACCGTGTCATTGCCGATATAGACCTACTCACCGCAGAGCATGTGACATGGAATCCGTGGAGCGATGACCGAGCAACAGACATAGCTTCTGAAGGTCGCATATCAGGTTGTTGCACGGCGGACAGCGCACTATGGATGACCAAGCTGTTTGCGTGTTGTACATGCCGCAGATTGAGGTTTACTCCCCCCAGCGTGTACAGAGACAGTTTGGGTATACGCAGGTAGTCCCCGCTCCACCTGCTCGGGACGCCGGTGGATCGCACGGGTATGTTCGACCTTACCCATAATTCCGTAACCTGTTGTACCAACAATTTTAACCATTCTCGTGTTTTACAATACAGGAAGAGCGCAAAGGGCGGGACTGGGAGTCACGACTGGTCACATGCGCACCGTGACCATGTGGCTAGCTGGTTGGACACGGCAATGCAGAACGTCGTCGCTCCCTCTGGCCCATATGATCCGAGGGAACACACGCATTACCTTGAGTGGTACCTCCCCCGCACGCGCGCGACCTTACTCAGTGGACATGTCGAACAACGAGCACGACCATATCCTGAGGACAGAGTTCGTGCTGTCCACGTCTTGGTAAGACCCAAATTGTTGAATGTACCGTCATTACAAATTGTGAAACGTATGCATTCCAATATAATACGTACAAACTCTATTGCGAACCGAGAATCAGGTGAGCTGCTCTCCCAAGTTGAAGAAATTGCAACTCGTGCTCACCAAAGACTAGTGCCCCGAGCGGGTGAGGCAATCCATCGCTTCGAGGGTGTCCGCTTATTTCAGCACTCAGTGGGCTTGGGTCCTTTGGTCGACCTTCCAGCGAGACCATCATGTGCCGACCATGGACCCTTTCATGCCGACGCCAGAGATCTACGAGCGGTATTCCTTCTCTGAGCGCACCTCCATCCACGCACCGCACGGCCATCTACGAGCGGACTTCCTTCTATGGCGCACATCCATCTCTGAGCGCCGTCGATCTCGATGGCCCCTACATCCGCATCCCCTAAGGATAACATTGTAGGTTTCTCACCCCACCTCGTAACCCTCGTGCAAAGCAATGAATGGTCATTGGGGACTGATCCCACACAGACCCCTAATTGGAGCGAGGCAAGGGATTTCGACTGGGGAATGTACATGACACAGTACACTGGACTCCTCAGTGGATATGCAGACAGTGGGCATCAGGATGTCCCTGGGACCTCGCAACGCGTGCCTGGGACGGCCACCCTACCCACACAGGATGATACTGCTTGGTATAACCAGGGACATTGGGGTGGAGGACCATATTTGTTTCCATCCGGTCATTATCCCCAGCAGGAGGACATCCAGACATCGCCTCCGGGTACCAGATATGGGCCATCCCAGGCTGCCGGGAGGAGGGACACACATCCTCCCGACACATACACCCCGGAGGACAACGTGAGAAGGCAACGGCGTTAATGTAATGTAACATGCTTTGTGCAGCGCCCTATTATTGTTGCCTTTTCTGTATTTTCTGAATTTTGTAGATTTTCCTTGATTTTTGCTTCGTTGGAAAAGAGTAAAATTGTCAGAATTAAATGAAAATAATGATGACTTATCTCCAGCTGAGAATTTTAGATTATCTTATGGAGCCATTAATGCACCTACAGTATAATTTTCAGAAATTAATAAATTATTTCGAATATTTAAAATTTCAAGACCAGACAGAATTGAAAAGTAGTACTCTGAGTTTAAGAATTTTTATTAAATAATGCAGCAATATTTTGAGCTAAACATTTTACATAAGAATCCTTAGCTCAAATAAAATTGAAAAACAAAATTTCAAAAAATTAAAAAAATATTTGGATTGTCTGATAAATCACAATCCGAAATCAGAAAAATGTGCAGAGCAGATTGTCCGAATTTTAATAAAATATGTAAACTGTATTTTAATTCGAAATTTTTACAGTATCTAGATAAGTTACAATTCATTGCACAAAAAAATTTTCATTAATATTGAAGTGACGTAAACCTGATTCATTGAACCAGTGCTTCTATTCAACAGGTCTTGTGTTTGAATCATCACATGTGCAGTTTATTTTTTTTCTTTTTCTTATTCTTTTCTCACGCAATGAAACCCTTATAACTTTTGCTGTGAATCTCCGATTAATGCAAACTCAGTTCCTAAATTTGAGTTACTCAGTAAGGATTCAAAATATGTAATAAAAAGTTATATGTTGCGTGCAGCAAAAACCTTTAATTAGAGATTGAATGAAAGTCACCTTCTAGGTAATATGAAGCAATTATATGTTTCCTTGCTCCATAAATCATGAAATAAATAAAACATACCCCTGCAACCCCAGAGAACCCATTTCTATGAAAAGATTCAGATTTAAATGTATTTTGTATCAAGTATTGATTGTGCAAATACCTTAATAACATGCAAGACGCAAATGGTTAAAATATGTATCAAATGAGCTCAACAAGTGGTGAAACCAGTTTAGTTGCACTGCTGGGATAGCATAGATCACAAATATACAAAAATATTTGGACTCTTCATTAGTTTGCCCTTTTTGCTCATTAGCGAAACATGCAATCGGTAAAATGAACAAATAGCCGTAAACTTTAGCAAACGGACCTTAAATTCGACAAAACCAAGTTCCATCACCTTGAAATGATATTCCCTAGCTTACCATGCAAAAATAACATCAGTTTGATCAACTTTCAGTTAAGCTCATATTAAGCCTAAATCACTATTCATTAGAAAAACACCTTGAACAAATGAGAAACATCACGGAATCAACTTTAAAACATTCGTAGTGATATTCCCTAATAACCCTTGAAAAATGGATAGATTATCCCTTTCGGTGTAGTCGCAACTGAAGAAAGAAAACTGAACCGCAATAGCGCTAAAAATGTGGTCACTTAAGCATTTTCGGCAGTCCGTAAAATATCACATATAAACATAAAGTTATGAGAAAATAGCGTAGGATCATTGTCTAATACATATTCTACCATAATCTGGAAAAATATGTTCATTATAACTCCATTTGCGTATTAATCCAATCAGAAGAAAGACCCCAAATGATCACATCAGCACAGAATCGTTATCACCTAAGCCTCTTCGGCGGCTTATAAAATAGCTCGTCCAAACACAAACTTTAGGGGAATTGGTCCAGAAAGTTACTTCAATATATGGACAACCAAATTATGTTGAAATATCTTAATTACTACTTAATTATCAAGTAAAGTACGTTAATGCAAAAACCCTAAATGATAATATAAATCGGCACCGTAATATGCGAATAGTAAAAGTAGAAGTCTTAGTCGGTGTTGCGCAATGCAACAAATCATGCTATGACCATATAGTAACAGTGAATAACTTTAAATTTCAGATCTACAGCATTTGCAGTTATAATATATATATCAATCCTCAGGTATGCTGTTCTTCAGTAAGATTGCATACTTACAAGCTTGTACTTTTGGTAGAGTTTTTCAAACTTTTTCTTCTTTTTTTCTTTATCCAGTAGGTCAATCAGTAGTTTATTGTCTCTCAAGTAGTCATCATAGCGGCATTTCGGGCGTAGTTGCATTCTCGACATGCCTCTCTCTGTGAAATGTGGAGCAAAAGATTTTGGTGCATAAAGTACCAACCTTAAGAGTCAGTTGTAGACAATCCGTATATCGTGCAAGCCTCGGTGAACACATCGTCGAGGTTTCTTGGTGTTTGTTCAAATTCAACAACGTTGTAGAGCTTCGCAGTTAACAAACCATTTCGAATGTTGGTAGAATCCTCGGTATCTTTGTTCTTGAAGAATTGCAAACTTACAAGCTTGTACTTTTGGTAGAGTTCTTGAAACTTTTCTTCTTTTTTTTTTTATCCAATGGGTCAATCAGTAGTTTATTGTCTCTCAAGTACTCATCATAGCGGCATTTCTAGACGTAGTTGCATTCTCGAGATGCCTCTCTCTTGGTGAAGTAGCGGCAAGTAGCTTTGTACAATCCCTTCTAAGAAGTATATTTCCGCAAATGTAACTAGTTTCCTGCAGAGCATACCTTTGTATCAAACTAGATTGGTAACCATTATCAGAAACAACTGGACACTAATTAAATGTTGACTGCATTTATAAATGTTGACAAATGACCACCGTATCTTGATTTGGACCACCGGTAATGGCTATCTGGAGTCCAAAAGTCAGTAATACCTAACTTTGGTACATCATCTGCTCTGTGATGTGTTTCAGCTGTACCTATATTCTACATCAACTACTAGCTTTGTCACACACCTATTACCTTTATGAGACTGAAACGACAACACTCTGCACCACGCTGCTCGGGCTGAGACAACACTCTGCACCATCAACATTACAATATCTTAACAAGTCTTAGCAACATCCATCAATATTACAATATCTTAAGAAGTCTTACCAACATGCATCAGTATTACAATATGTTCACAAGTCTAAACATTAAAACAGGACTAGAACTTTCCGAACCATCAATATGGACAAGAAACATGGCGGGCCGGTCAAGAGAATCGATTCGATTCAAGGCCACAAGATAGAGACAGAAAAACACCAAAATCTAATTAAATCTAATTATGTGAATAAACAAAAAAAATCAAACCTTTTGCTTGCGATTTTTGCCTCTCTATCTTCTAATTGCATATGTTTTTTATGGAAGCGTTTGCAAGTCTTCGTCCATGCCTTCAATATCTTTCATATGTTTATCTTTTTGAGATCGAAGCCTTTCAATGTCACCCAGCATCTAGATGTACATGAATAAGGTGACAAGCATCGGACATGGCGGTGAATCATATAATCAACAAATCTATTAAAGCTGAGATTATGACACATGCCACAAAAGAAAAGGCGGAAGGATTGATTTGATTTATAAATCTTGACAAATGACCACCGTATTTGATTTGGACCACCGTAGTGCCTATGTGGAGTCCAAAAGTCGGTAATACCTAACTTTGGTACATCATCTGCTCTATGATGTGTTCCATCTGTACCTATATGCTACATCGGCAACTAGCTTTGTCACACACCTATTACCTTTATCAGACTGAAATGACAACACTCTGCACCACGCTGCTCGGGCTGAGACGACAACACACTGCACCCCGCTTTTCAAACTGAAACGACAACACGCTCCATCCCGCATTTCAGACTGAAACGACAACACGCGGTTTCGTGCAGCCAGTATCGTAATGATTTTCAAATGGGAGTTCTAAGGCCAAACGATGAAATAGCTTCTGGTTTCTCAAACCATGCTAGGGTGGAGGCTGGGAGTCCAAACCGGCGGACTCATTTGGGTTTGCAAGACAATGAGGGTTATGTTAGAGAGATTGCTCTGTCGTTCGAACCCGCTAGGATGGCGATTAAGAACCCATCGATCGGATCTCTTCCGAGTTGCGGAACCAGATCGCGTTGAAGTTGATACTCTGTCCAAGAATGGCTCATGCGTTGCGAACCGGTACATGTTCAGATCAATAGTCCGTCCCGAGCAAATGATGTTATGGTGCGAGGTTGGTAGCCCCGCCATTGTGTGCCATTTGGGTTGCATAACCATATGGAGATTGACCCTGACCCGGCAGATTATTCAGACACCTCCAATAAATGTTTCCACCCCAAGACACGTGTGGGATCTGTCAAGACGTGTTCGGGAATACCCGTTCCTCGTGAAGCCCACCGAGCCCTCTGTGGGCAATGCGACCAAATCCTGCAACCTGTCGTGTTTATTTTGTTCTCTTCCAAGGATGGGTTATGCAGACCACTATTTTCTAGTGCTTTTTGTTCCCAATAAGTTTTATCTTTGAGGCAAAAGTGTCTTTTATGCAGCGCGATGTGACTACTCGCTGCTATAGTTGTTCACTTGACATGGTATTATAGTTGTTCTACATACTTCACTTTGTAATATCAATGCTGGGTTCTATTCAATGCTTAACTCTGACTTAACACACTCTAAAAGAGAATGGCGAACAACTTAAGTCTACATCTAAGTGACGGCATTTACTTACGTGTCACCTCCACCTCGACGCTCAAGCACTACAAGAACTGGGCGCCCTACAAACAATACAAGGGGCGTCCGGCCAGTATTTGAAGGAGGGCTTGCTCCTAACTATGGCTATGACGATGATGACGACGACTTCGTGTCACCTCTACCTCGACGCTCAAGCACGATTAAGAACTAGGCGCCCTACTGAACAATACAAGAGGACGTCCGACCAATGAAGGAGGGCTTGCTCCTAACTATGGCTATGACGATGATGACGACGACTTCGTGTCACTACCATCTCGACGTTCAACTACTACCAGAGCTGGCCGTTCTCTACTTAACAATACAAGAGGACGTTCGACCAACGCTGCAGGAGGGCTTACTCGTAACTATGGCGATGAAGATGACGACGACGACTTCGTGTCACCACCACCCCGACGTTCAAGCACTACCAGAGTTGGCCGTTCTCTTAACAATACAAGAGGACGTTCGACCAACGCCGCAGAGGGCTTACTCGTAACTATGACGATGAAGATGACGGCGACGACTTCGTGTCACCACCACCCCGACGCTCAAGCACTACTAGAGCAGTCCATTCTCTTTAATAATAGAAGAGGCCTATTCCGACAACCATAGCCTTAGAATGTATGGTTTTCGACTTAGTCCTTCACTTTGAGTTATGTACCCTATGTTGAATCCCAATTTTACGGATGTCTTTCAAGTGGTTTCGGTTTGTATCCGTATTTTACATGTTAAACAGCTTTAATTAGAACATTTTCGTGTGATTGAGGTCAGATTACAAAATTTTAGTGCCATGATTCACCTATATTACAAAATTGAAAAGGCATTGAGGTCTGCCTTGTGTTGTCCACTCGATGCGAAAAGGCTCGAGGTCACAGCAGTGTATTTTCTACTCGCCTACGAAAAGACTCTAACATTGCAAAGTATTGTCTACTCGGCTGAAAAGACATTGACGCAGCAGCAGTGTGTTGTCAAGTCCGCTCAAAAAAGCTCGAGGCTGCAGTCGTTGTCAACTCGGCTTTGAAAACCGTGGGACACAAGGGGACGGAGGCTTATGTGCCGTGTTTGCTCTCCGAAAGTGCCCCTAAGGCCTATATAAGAAGGGACGATGTGTTCTAAAAGCACAGAGAAGAGGAACAACCAAGGTGAGGAAGTCTCTAAGATATATCCGTTCATTTTAGGTGATGATCAAGACAAAATGCCGGCGTGCAAGTTCAAAGGGAAAGGGCAAAGCAAAAGAAGAGGGAGGCTCTTCGACCTTGCCGCCTGAAACACCAAGATCTCTTCCTACCGATCGGGGTTGTCGCGACCGATGTGTTTGTGCGGAGATCCTTGCAGGCTTGTCCGCTCATACGAAGCTTCCAACTTGGAAGAGGCGGTATTGGAAGTGCCGCAACTCTTAATTCGACCACGGAGAAGGCCGGAAGCTTCGCCTCATGGTAATAATCATACGTGTTTCCTAATATTTCTACATGGAACTTTCCTAATTTTTGTTTCATGCACGCCTCCCCATTGTGTGAATTTGAGAAGTGGTACGACGAGGAGATCGACCGGAGGACCAAAGGCTCCTTGATGAAGAGTTCGCAAGCGGACCGTGGGGCTGCTTCAAGCGCGTGACGCCAAGACGCGAGGAGGCACGCCGCAAGGAAGCGAAGGAGAAGGAGGCCGAGAGAGAAGAAAACGAGAGGGCACGCCGTGCGTGAGAAGCCCCACCGAGGCATGGGAGAAGGGAAGTGGCCTCGATGCACTCGAAGAGACGTCATGTTATATGCTCCTCCCAATTTTAAGCCGTAATAAAAATGTAGCCTACTTTATTTTCCGCATAACCGAGTTGATAATCATCCCGCTCTTATTTTCCGCATAAATTATATGAATTTCTTCTATATCTTCTTGTTGTCTCCCAATTATATTATTCTCGCAATTATTATTTAAACTACATTACTTAAAAAAATTCCTTAAACACTTCAAAAACCCATTGTGTCACGAAGCGTAATAAAAATCTCGACGCTCAACCAACATAAAAATTTCTCACTCGTCGAGTCGGAAATGTCTTATTCAACCATCCGACGAAAAGGTTATCACGCACTGAAATAAAATTCTCCAACAAAAATATTTCTGATAAAAGATTTTCTATATCACTAATAAAATAGATTTTTTTATTTATTCAACCCTAATTGACACATGAAATTATCGCCCGTCCGACCGGAAATGCGACCCATGTGTACGGAGAGGCCACTTTTGCAATTCTGACAGTGCTACTGTCTGAAATTTTAAAAATACACGAGAATGTTTGTATATTTTTACATGACATTTTACATCATGTCAAAAACGCTTAAATGATCAAGTAGTTCTTTTAATGATCAAACAGTTCTTAGTAGTTCAATACCTCAGATAGCGATTTTTACAATATTCCTCGAGTGACTAGCACGTGGTTTAAGTGAATGGGGTGCGACGCCATTAAGACGAGATTAGCGAGACCGCTTGAACGAACAAGAAAATTGCTCTGCTCTGCAGCTGGTTCCTTCTTTTTTTCCCTCGAAATCGAAAAAGCAGTGTAACATTTCATCCACAAGGCGGCTCAATTTCAGATCCCGAGATTACGAAATCGACGTGGCACTTCAATTTCGCGTTTTGAAATCTGCGAATCTGAGTTTCGTTTTTCAAAATGCGAATACGCCAATTTCGCATTGTGAGAACGCTGAATCGATGATTCATAACCGAATTGCGAAATTGCGGTTTCGCGTTTTGAGATTGCGAAATCGGTGGGGATTTCGGTAAATCTGTGAGATTGTTGTATATTTACGTAAATCTGGCGTGTTTTTGTATAAAATAAAAAATTTCCGTGTATTGTTTCGATTTAGTATAATAATATATATATTTATAGTATACACATATGTAATTATGTGCACACTAAATTTTACTTATAATATTACACTAAATCCATAATAGTACTAACAAATATAACATATAATTTAATATATAATATTATCGATCTCATGATATGACCGATATTGTATGAGATCGAAGCTGTGGTTATTATCCCAGATCAAAGTCAAGATGAACGGTATTGATTAGTATCATGGTCATTATGTACATAAGAGTATAAAGGCTTGTTTGGAGGAGCTACGACTGGGCCGAAAAGTTACTTTTGGTTTGCTAGATCAGAAAAGCAATCAGAATCGATTTACAGTAGCTTTTCTTGTTATGCTGTTTGACAAATTGATTGTTACAGTTATAGCTTTTAGGGACCAACCGAACGGGGAGGTAACAATATAGCGAAGTACAGCGGCGTCCGAGCAGGGAGGTGTCGTCGAGACGGCTAGGAAGGGTGGCGGAGATCGAGAAGGTAGAGCGACCGAGGTGTAAGGTGGTCAAGCGAAACCACAGCTGAAAAACTCCTCTCTAACAGCTGCAGCTTTTGAAGGTGTTTCTGCTGTGGCTTAGTTTCTCAGCTGCTTTGCAGCCATACTATTTAGAGAAGTTTTTGACTCAAAATTAAAACATAGCCCTTCTCTAAACAGGCTCTAAGACTACTTTGTATTAGTTTAGATGACAAAATTATACAAATCGGCTATACCGGCGTAGAATTGATAACTGTGGCTGGGTGGGAGTGCTCCGGATGGCTCAGGCTGAAGGTCTAAGCAACGAAGACGGCCAGCGCCAATCAATATGCGGCTGCTGGAACAATAATAAAGCACTAGTAGTGGAAGTAGTGCGCATGCCACCCACTCATTCACAGGAGTGGCACCAAAACAAGGCGAGGGAAGAGATATTTGTTTAGCAAAAGGATTGGAAACAGCTCATGAGCACAAAGAATTTGGAATAAATTAAAGCACGCCATCTGACTAGAAGAGCAACATACCATGGCGTCAACAAATCTGCATCAGAATTCGCCGCCATTGAGGAGAAAAAAGAAATGGAGTAAAAGCATCCCAAGCTAGCAAAATCAGAAGTTAGGTATGGTTCTCCGGTTAGATAAATGTATACACACGAGGAGATGCCATCAAGCCTAACTCATCTCTCTCTCTCTCTCTCTCTCTCTCTCAAGAGTCCAGCTAAAAGAAGCAAAACAAAAAAAAAAAAATCAACAGCCATTAAAAAAGAAAAGAAACCCCAATCTAAAAGAGAGGAAAATACAAGAATTAACTTCAATTAGATCAGCTTCTGACACCCAGATTGCTGCAAGGAGATGGCTGCTCTGCTCTGATCCAGCATCCAGTTCCAGGATCCGATCGTGGTTCCAAGAATCCAAGCCCAAATCTATCGCGTGCAGTTAACTTAGATTGAGAGGGAGGCAATGCACGGAGCTGGTTGCATCTCCAAGACGAAATATTTCCACCGTCGTCAGCTCGGTTGGTTCAGTACTCCGGCATGAGGTGGGAGATCTTGCCCTCCTCACCGGGCATGGTCGCCGTGCTGTCGGTGGCGCGGAGCCAGAGGCAGACGGCGGAGAAGCTGAGCACCAGGCTGAGCAGCCCGCTGCCGAGGCCGATGCCGACGATTGCCAGAATGGACAGCCCGCGCCCCCGCATCGGCGGTAGAGGGTACCCGTACAGGTCCTTGTTCCCGACGAACGAGCTGGCATTGAACCTCGCCGTCCCCGCCGCGGCGCCGGCGCCGGTGCGGTTCGCGAGGAGCACGGGGATGGGCCCGGAGAGGCGGTTGTACGATACGTCAAAGGTGGAGAGGCGGACGAGGAGGCCGAGCTCGTCCGGGATGGGGCCGGAGAGCTGGTTGCCGTGGAGATCTATGACGTTGAGGTACGCGCAGCTGGCGAGCTCCCGCGGGATGGCACCGGAGAGGCGGTTGGCGGAGAGGTTGAGCACGGCGAGGTTGAGCAGCGCGGAGAGCTCCGGCGGGATGGCGCCGGACAGCGCGTTGGAGGAGAGGTCCAGCGACTGGAGGTTGGTGCAGTTGGAGAGCTCCGGCGGGATGGAGCCGGCGAGGGAGAGCCCCGGGAGGGAGAGCTTGTAGACGCGGCCATTGTTGCAGGTGACGCCCTGGAGGTTGGAGATGAAGCCCTCGCAGGGGGCGGAGAAGGAGGCCTTGGTCCAATTGCGGAGGCCGCCGGAGGGGTCGGAAAAGGACTGGTGGAGGCTCGACAGGCACCGCTCGTCGTCTTGGTCGGCGGCGGACGGCAGCGAGAGGAGGAGGAGCACGGCGGCGGCGAGGAGGTGGAGCGGGTGGTGTTGGCTTGGTCGGGACATTTGGGGGTGGCGGAAGGGACTCCGGGAGGAGATTTTGGGGGAGCGTGTCGCAAGCATTAAAAATGTGCCAGGCCTGTCCGTCCTGAATCCTGATGTGGGGTTTTGCAACAGGGACCCCTTGGCTTTCAGTTATTATTGGTTTTGGCACAACACCACAGGTTTGAAAAAATATATATATACACAGGTATTCTACCGAATTTATCCGTACCATTCTAGTATTGGCGGCTATGTATCTTTTCGCCACCTAAACGATATGAAATACCTACCGTATCGGCTTCAATTATGATTATATCGGCTTGATACCAGTCATACCAACAGAATTGATAATATCGTCTGTCGAACTTATTGAATTATATGTTATATTTAATACTAGTATCATGTACTTGAGTAATATGACAAGTGAAATTTGGTATGTATATAATTAAACATATATACTTATAAATATATATTATTATATTAAACGTAGAATGGTATGTGGTATGGACTGGTACCGAAATGTATTGTTATAAGAGCTAAACTATAGTATAACAACGGTATGGCATTAACAAGTATGATTCGTACAAATAGCGTTTTCGAGAAAAAAAATACTAGAGTGAAAACCTAAAATAGTATCCAGTTTTTACTAAGAAATTTATGCAAAAAGAAATGCCTTAGGCATTTGCACCATCTACAAAACACAACTTGGATCATTAATTTTGTATTGCAATACATTTGCCAAATCAAGTAATATTAAGAAAATTTCTTATCATTTACATATGGACAGTCTAATCTAAATATTATAAAGATAAATATATTGATAGTCAAAGTTAAAATACTTGAGTTGCATGCACTATATGTATAACATCGTTCTTCCCTCTCTTTTTTACAGAAGTGGATATTTTTGCAACAAAGGAAATTTTAGTTTTTAGTTTTTTTTTTTTTTTGTGTGTGTGTGGTGGACATATGTGATAGGAAATATCTATTTCTTTGCCAACCCTTCGACTTCATTGCGAATTCTTTAGAAAGTCATACTAACTAAAAAGGATTAAAATGCATAGTAATTTCTAGAACAGAAATACCAGGGAACGGGAGGGGAGGGCCGAAAACAAACGGATACTGATGCCAAAACTACAGCAACATGCGCCCCAGGTTCACAAAATTGTTTTTTTTTCATTTTTGCTTGATTTTTGGTGAAAACCGGTTGAAAATCGGTCATAAATTGGTAGAAACTTTAGAAGTTTGAATTCAAAATTTTGAACTCAGCAGTCAAACAACAGTGAAAAATCTAAAATCAATTGATTTTACCGATTTTCGAGCGATTTTTACTGATTTTCGAGCGGTTTTCTTCGATTATCAACTGATTTTTGAGCTTTTTTTAAAATTTTTGAGCTATTTTTTTATTTTCAACACAACGAAAGAAAATTATAAAAATTGCAAAAAATATAATTTTTTAAATCCAAAATAATATACAATGCACCTCGGTGAAACTTCAATAATTTTAATTAAATTAGCACTTCTAAAAATAAAAACAATAATTAATGAAAAGAACAGAGGCACTATCAAAATTTTATAAAATTTATATACTTGATCATGCTTTTAAATTTTAATGGTAACATAAAGAGTTTTCAAGAGTAATGTATTAAAATTTTTAGAAATATTATACTTTATTTATTGCCCCTAGAAAATTAAAAACCGAAGAGCATATACAAAGATAATAGCACTGTTAGAATTTTAATAAAATACAAAGGTATGATCATTATCTGAAAATTTTATGAAATCATTAGCATTGCACTAGACCTCACACAAAATTTTTTACAAATATTATACTTCATTTATGGCACCTAGAAAATAAAAAACAAAATAGTATGGCTCTATTTGGCAAAGCTTCAGATCCCAGCTCCACCTTAGATCTAGAGCTTGTAGGTTAAAATAAAGTGAATTAATTTTATATTTTTAGTTTAAAATATAAACAAGATGACCTATCTAAATACTCTTAATGTACCCACAACTTCAGTTCCATAAAATTCTAGAGTTAGAAATACCCTACTCTACTAACTACATGGATTTTGGTGGAGCTGGAGCTGAAGCTATGCTAAACAGCCCATATATAAAAAGGTAGTAGCACTGTAGAATTTTTAAAAATATATAGTGTGATAATCATTTGAAAATTTCACAGTATCATTAGAATTTCCTCAGACCTCACATAAAAATTTGTAACACATTTTGATAATTTTTTTCCATTTTTTGAATTTGTATTTGAACCCCACCAATTTATCGAGCCACCTCAATACATGCAAAAAAATAATTTTTGATTGAAAATTGACAATTTTGTGAACCTTGCATGCGCCATCAATACGCAATCTCTCTGTTGTCCTTTCCTCTTTCCACCGCAAGGTTTTGCTTAAAGTTTTCCAGGGAATTTTTCCTGCTTAATTCTACTTTCGTTGGCAAGCATAATTTCATGATGTTTTATAAATAAATTTCATTACGTTCTATATTGTTCCATCAATATAATTTAGTTTTCTTAGCTCTTAAAAACTTTTATGACTAAGTTTCAATAGATTTTATTTTATTTTTATTAGGTTTTATGATAAAGTTTTCACATGGTTTCGTAAGTTTTAGGTGGTTATGGCTAAATTATAAGACGTTCTTAGATTGGTTTTATGGTTAAGTTTTATCAGGTTTCTTGATATTCAAGAGGTTCAGAGATATGTTCCAGGATGTTTTATGGATAAGTTTTGTGATATTTTATAGACAAATTTCATTAGGTTCCATAGTGTTCCACCAACATAATTTAGTTTTCTTAGCTCTTAATAGCATTTATGACTAAGTTTCAAAAGATTTCATTCTATTTTTACTAGGTTTCATAATAAAGTTTCGTATAGTTTCGTGAGTTTTAGGAGGCTATGGCTAAGTTATATAACATTTTCAGATAGGTTTCATGGTTAAGTTTCATTAGGTTTCTTGATATTCAATAGGTTTACAAATATGTTTCATCACATTTCATAGATAAGTTTTATTAGGTTTCATAGTGTTCTATCAACATAATTTAGTTTTCTTAGCTCTTAATAGCTCACATGACCAAGTTTCAATGAATCATTCAGTTTTTAAACTTGTCAGATCTCTCTAAAACTTTTAAAGTTAATTTTTGAAACTTAGTTGAGATTCTTCCTAAATTCTTCTTTAATCAAGTTTCAGATTTAAAATATAACATATATATATATATATATATTAGATTGAAACCCATTGAAAGTTTTGTGGAAGTGCGTTGAAGCCATATGAAATATGCTTTAAAACTTTACGGTTTGCCTTTTTGAAACTCAGTTAAAATTATTTTAAAGCTTGTTTTTTAATCAACCTTCAAATCATTTGAAATATATCGAAATTTGTTTAAACACACCGAAACCTTATGAAACTAGTTTGAAACATGCATAATGTGCTCCGAAACTTTGAAGTTAGTCTTTTGAAATCCAATAAAAATTCTTTTGAATCTTGTTTTAAATCAAGTTTCAGATTTAAAAATAGACGAAACTTGTAGTTTCATATTAGAAACTCATTGAAATTTGTTGAGAAGTACCGAAACATTTATAAAACCCATTTGAAACTCTTATGAAACCTACAAGATGTAGTGAAATGTCTTGAAACCTAGTAAAACATGATTATACCGTTGGAAATGATTATACGGTATAATGTTGGATAGTAATACTCATTCTAGATTATGGTAATTCTAGAAGAACTTCAAAATGTTATATAATAAAAAAATCAAAATGTTATAAAACTAGTATTTTCCCGTATAGTCAACAAATTTCACTTCGCAACATTTCAACTGGTGCCCTTCGCAACATTTTCAATTACGTAACTCATTTCTTCGTCCGTGACAATGTGATACGGATATGAAGTTGGTTGGTGTTGGGGACTAACCAAACTAAAGCACATCTCACATCGATCGACAGAATTTTTATTGGGTTAACGTGGACATAATTGTCAAACTGCCCTGGCATATTTGCTGCTACAATACCCACACTCCTGAACAAACCGCGTGTTTCCCATGCTTCGGAGACTCTGAAGTCCAAAAAATTTTCTCAGCATGTGTACTAGACATGCACACGTATGTAAGAGTGTGTGTGAGCAGAGGCGGAGCCATAGGTGGGGCGGGGTGGGGCTGGAGCCCACCCCGTCTATGACCCGTACGCGTAGAACAGAGGCAGCGTCGGCCATCAGATCGCGTAGAAAAGTGCACACGGAAGAGAAAGGCTTCTCACCTTCCAGTCGCTTTTACATGGCCAGCCCGTCGATGAGAACGTCAGCATTGTAGGCTGCATTTTTGAGCTGAACAATGAGGCTGGCAATACAGGGGCTTGTGAGTTGCCACTGCTCGGCTCGGTCTATCCGCGCCTGCAGAGATAGACATGGAAGATATCTTACAATGTTTTCAGAACATAAAAACTCGTAAATATCAACTGTCAACTTTTTTGAAGCAATGAATGGTACGTTTTCTCCTTTCATAGTTGCATACTTATATTGTATACAATTTAAATTTCAACTATTTTACAATATATCGATAGTTATAATAGTTAATTTTGGATGTCTCTTCTTTAAGCCCCCCTCTTTAAAATTTTCTGGCTCCGCCACTGTGTGTGAGGATATAAATGTATGTGTTCTTGTATAAAAAAGAACAAACCGTGCGCCATCGATTTAAGAAAAAAAAATGATGAAGAAGAAACCGCCATCCATTTAGGGGATGGGCGTATCTAAGTTGCTGACACAACAATACCAGGAAACGCACTGCGGAAATGGAGAGCTACGAGGAAAAGAAGCAAAGAGAGGAAAAGAAGCAAAGAGGCGACCCAAAGGCAAGTAGCTATGGAGGGAGCAAGCTAGAAGCTGCGGTATATCTGGTACCTTTCGAGCTTGGTATCGTGATAGCTCATTCATCGTAGTAGTAAGGTATCGATAATCTACAGTAGTAGAGGAGCACGATAGATGTTACGTATATCTGCTTCTACTTTACAATTGAGAAACTACTGCTTTTGCAATGGAAAAAAGAGATATACTTGTAATTTCATTTCGGAGGGATGAAAAGTGAAAAATAAGAAGCGCCAATGAGAGCAAAGTAGAGCAAGCTTCAAATCCACTTGGCCATCGTACAGCCGGCCACCTGCACCTCCCTTCTTTTCGCTGGCCCTCCTCACATGGCACACTCAACGCACACACCCCGTCGTCGTACGTACCAGCGCGCCAGCCTCCTCAGAAGATCGCAGCAGATTACACGATGGCGCTTGCTTATACGTGAAACCGAATTAGCTCCCTGTCACTGATAAGGTGGGGGCACAAGAAACAGGGGCCCCGAGTGCAGTGAGGTTACTGTATTTTAAAACGGTGGCGGGGGAGCTCGCGCTGTGTGAGTCTGTCTGAGATAGACCAGAGGTGGGGACGGGCGATGCAGCCCAAGGGATCGCCGCCCAAACTTTTTTTCCGACTTTGCAGCCGTCATTGTCGAGGAATATCCAATCTAGGATTTTATGTATGAATCCCGATTCCCGAAGTTATCTATGAAAGAATTAGGTTATAAATGTAGCATCTAACTGTACATGAGAGAATGATTAAAGAGAAAAGTTCAATTTCCGTATATCCACTGTTCATCTATTTTATAATTATTTTAGAGTGATATAGTACCTAACTGTACATGAGAGAACGAATCTCTACTAATTCTAGTTAGGAGTTGGTGGTGGTACGTCCGTTCTCTATTTACACCTCGACACGTGTGCGCACTCGCGTGGTTAAGTGGGAAGCAGGCAGTGGCCACCTCGATAGATTGGATTGGATCATCCCGTTACGGGAGGTAAATGAATATGCCTGACTCATTTATTGCTTTCCTTTCTCCCATTGATCTGGCATTCGAATCGGCGACGATTGCTCCTAGTACTTCTCGGATTGGATTGATTGATTCTCTTCCGAAGGAAGCAGAGCTCGCATTCATGGAGTTGGTCTCTTCTTACCTCTTTCCATTTTGTTATCTTCCTTATTCGACGATTTCTTAATCTGGATTCCATAGATATCTCCTCGGTTGTTGAATCTATATAACCCCATCGTTTTTTGCTTCTTATACAAATGTGTTGAGTTTATCCGTTGAGCGGAGGTCATGGGCGACCTTCCTGATCTTGTCGATGTGGCATAGGGGCATGTCACCGGTGGTGGGCGACGAGATAGGCTAGCGGCGCTGCTGGAGCTTGCCACGGTGGATAATGTCAATAGGTTGAGGGAGGCGCTCGCGGGGGGAGTCAAGGAGGCGGCGGAGCTGGTTGATGGGGTGGACCTATGGTATGGCCGGAGCAAGGTGTACGAGCCACGCACGCCGCTGGTGGTGGCAGCTACATATGGATGACGCCTACATCTTCAATACCTTTGCGCCCATGGGGCAACAGGTGATGCCTCTTTCAGTCGATCAATCGATCTCAAATTATGGTATTACAAATTTACAATTCCAAGTATTGTGATGCTATTATTTAAGTTTGTGAAATTAAAGATAATTTTAAACTCGAGTTTGTAAATAAGTGCTTGGAATTTGTATGTTTCGATGAATTGATTTAAGCATTTAACCATTGCACATTCAGAGTGAATATTATTATTCAGATAAAGTTAGTGCTCTGTGCAAATAATTTTTTTATCGCAAATTGAGTTTCCATTGCATCGCACTGGCACGTGGCTAGTAAAGAGAAAAAAGTTCAATTCCCTTGTATTCGGTGTTCATCTATTTTGTTATTATTTTAGGGTATTCTTTACATTAAGAGGTCGTCATCGATTCAATATTTTGTGACTATTGATTATTTAATATATTATTAGCACGAAGCTCTCTAAGGTCGAATGGTATGTTGCTGAATTCACTCCTTTAAATACCCATGTTATCAAATTAATTTTGCCGATCAATTAATACTAGAACCTTAGAGAGATTAAATTGCTAAGTAAGCTTTTAATATGGATTACTCATGGGCTTAACACAATAGCTGGTCATGGACGTATTTGAGGGTATCGCAGTTTGGCATCGTGCAAGACCTCGCTCACGTGATGTATTGGATTATGGACTTTGGCCTTTTTCTTGGGGCAATCTCGCTCAACCACTAGGACTGTACTTACTACTTGAAGGGTAGATACAATATACAAAAAGCGCTTCTCTTTTTTGTTAGGTGAATTCAGAATTGGTAGAGATGATAAATACCTTTTCAAGTGTTGAAAAGTTTTTTCTGCCTCCTCGGTCCACTCGAAATTGTCCTGCTTCTTGAGTAGTTTGAAGAAGGGTAGCCTTCGCTCACCCATCTAAGAGATAAATCGACTAAGAATAGCGATGCAGCCTGCGAGCTTTTGCACTTCTCTCAACATCCGCGGAGGACGCATCTGGTCGATAGCCTCAATTTTGTGCAGATTGGCCTTGATGCCTCTACTGAACACTAGAAAACTGAGAAGCTTGCCGGATGGGACACCGAACGTGCACTTCCCAGGGTTAAGCATCATTCGATACTTCCTGAGATTGTCGAATGTTTCCTCGAGGTCACTGATTAAGGTGCTCCTAGTTTTCGATTTAACCACGATATCATCAACGTATGCTTCTACATTGCGCCCGATTTGGGACTTCAAACGGTTTTGAATACAATATTGTATGTAGCATCAGTACACTTTAAATCAAAAGGCATCTTAATATAACAGAATACCTTGAAAGGAGTAATAAAAGCAATTTTCTCCTCATTTTCTGTGGACATACTAATTTGGTGATATCCTAAATAGGTATCTAGAAAAATTAGCAGTTCGCAGCCAGCAGTAGAGTCCACTATTTGGTCGAGCGAGGGAGAGGAAAAAGATCCTTAGAGCTGGCTTTATTGAGATCGGTGTAGTCGACGCACATCCTCCACTTGCCGTTGAGCTTCTTGACGAGGACAGGGTTTACCAGCCACGTCGCGTGATAGACTTTTCAGATGAAGCCAGCCTTCAGGAGTTTGCTAACCTCCTCTTATATGGTTTGCTTTCGATCTTTTACGAATCTGCGCTGCTTCTGCACCATAGGTTTGGCACTTAGTTCCACAGTCAGTCGATACTCGATCACCTCCTTGGGGATCTCGGGCATGTCGGACGGTTGCTATGCAAACACGTTGTGGTTTGCCGAAGAAAGGTGATGACTCTAGTTCCTATTTGGGGTTAAGGTCGGCGCCCATCTTGACCGTCTTGAAAGGCTCCGATGGGTCTAAGAGCACCGTTTTGACACCTCCGTTGGTCTTCCTGTCTTTCTTGCCATCATTGATTGGGTCTTTGGCGGCACTGTTAGATGCAGGAGCTTGATCACTACTCTTGGATTTTTGGCGCTTAGCTCCCTCGTCGTCGATACTGGATGCCGATCCACAGAGATGCTCATCCATCTCTAGGCTCTTCTTGTCGCACGTTACCGCATTGTGTTGGTCCCCCTTGATTGTAAGGACTTCCTTTGCCATTGGCATCTTGACGGTCTAGTTTGCGTAGTGCACCATCGTCATGAATTTGGCTAGCATTGAGCGTCCTAGGATCACATTATAGGCGGTCTTAAAATCCGCCATATAGAAGAGGATCTTTTTAGTGCGAAAATTGTCCAGCATGCCAAACGTGATTGGCATCTCGATCTAGCCAAGTGGTATGGATGATGATCGTGGAGTTATGCCATGGAACGGCTTGGCTCCAGCCTTTATTTCTGTCTAGGGGATCCCCATATTCTTCAGTGTTTTTGTGAAGATAAAGTTTAGCGACCTACCTCCATTGACCAAGGTTCAAGCAACCTTAACATTGACGATGGTGGGCTCAACCACCACGGGGTATCGTCCTGGATGTGGAACCATAGCTAGGTGATCTCATTGGTTGAAGGTGATCAGCACTTCCGACCACCTGAGAAATCTTGGGAGAGCTGGCGTGGCTAGGTTGACCTCTCTTTCCGTTGCCTTATATTGTCTTTTGGACTCGTACATGGCAAATCCCCCAAATATGTGCACTAGCTTGTGATCAACCCCACGGTATTCGGGCTCATCGTCCTCGGGTTTTTCTTTGGCCTACTTGATTCTATGCTTAGCGAGGTCAGCCTTGAGCTTCTCTTGGACCTTCTTACTGATCACCTAGCACTCATTGAAGTAGTGTTTGTCCGTATGATGGACTGGGCAGCATTTGTTCCCTCTAAGGCTTCAGTCTTTGTTGTCACCGATATTGCACACCTTGCCCCTTTCGACCGCGGCAATAGTGGAGCCACTTTTGCGTTTCTCCCCACAGTTCTTGTTCTTCTTCGCCTCTTGCTTGGATGATTCAGGCTTGTCACTGTTAGGTTTGGGGTCGTCGAGATGTCTCGGGCCTCAGTGCGTAAGGCATACTTGTCTGCCAACTTGAAGCGCTTCTTGGTGGTTCTGATCTTTCGAGTAGTAAGCTTTCCCTTCAACTCTTTATCCTTGGCACCGTTCTCGAAGGACACTATGACTGCTTTGTCTGAGATGTTAGGTATCAAGTTGCGCTTGTCGCTGAAGTGTCGGATGAAGCAACACAATGACTCTCCTTGCTTCTGTATCACCTAATGCAAGTCACTGCGTATTCTGAGACGTTCATATGTATCCTGAAAATTGGTGATAACCTGGGCCCGCAACTCCGCTCATAATGATATCAATTGAGGTGGGGGGTTAAGTAACCAAGATCTCGCTACACCATCCAGGGTAGTGAACAGGTAGTTGGCCATCACCTTCTCGTTTCCTCTGGCAGCCCTCATGACTGTAGTATAGATTTGCAGCCATTTGATAGGATTGATTTTGCCCGAATACTTTTCGATAGGGCTTGGCTTAAACTTGTCTGGCCATCTGACTGCGCGTACTTCGGGAGTGAACGCTTTGCACCCCTTATCGACATCCTCGGGGGTCGCCTGTCGTAGACATTACCGTGCTTCTTGTTGAGGAGGAAACCTATGCCATGCCGATGAGTGGCCCCTTGAGGGCGGAGATTCACCTCGACTCATTTTCTTGTCGCTCACGGTCTTCGCGGTCACGTTCTTTCCTTCGATCACGAAGGACGTCACGTAAATCCCGTCGATCATAAGGAATACGATCTAAAAGATCCCTAGGGCGTCTCTAGTGGAGGTTGGAACGAGCTGTCCTAGAGGCACGATGGCTAGAGCTAGCCACCGCTGATCTTGCTACTCGATGACTATCGTGAGATGGTCCTGGCAGCTGGCTCCTGGTACCCTGCTAGCTGGGGCGTCTGAACCTCGAGTTGGTTGCTCGAGCGGTTTAAGCTTGCGCTGCATCGAATAGCATTTTCATCTGGTAGAATAGTGGAGTCATCGGGTTGCCCATATCTAATGACAGAAGAGATTTCAGTAGCATATGAGTGCACTGGACATTTGCCTTAGGGGTACTAAAGATGTCATTGTTGTGGCCTGATGGGACGCTGATCCTGGGACATAGCCGGGCCCGCCGTTGTGGTCGTGCTGCCAAGAATCTGCTATCCCTAAAAATCCGGTGCCCACAGGTGGGGCATCGTTGGATTATCAAGATCGAGTTGCTTTGACAGATTGGCCATAATCTCGGATGTGGCCACGACGGTTATTTCTCGCCTATGATCTGTAGTGTTGGGAGCAATAGTGTTTGCGACCGCCCACGCTACATTTGTCGCCGTGCCAAGATCTTGAGGCGTGCATGGGGGGATTTAGTGTCCCTGACCACCTATGGTGTCTGTCCCTAGATCCCTTTCTTGGAAATTTCTGACAGAAGCACCATTGTTGGCTCCGACCATGAACATGCATCGCTCTGTTTAGCTATAGCTTTGACTACTATTCTGGCTGCTGAGGCAGTCACTGTCGCTATCACTCTCTGTCTCGACGTACTTGAGGACGCTGGGCTCCATAGGGTCAAAGTTTATGAAGCACACCTCTCGGCGTGGGTCCCAGGAGCAAGATTTGGTGAAGTTGATGTGCCCAAGATTTCTGCCCGACCCCCATCGATAAAGCATAGTTTCAAAGGCGATCTCAGATTCGACTGTCGGAGATTGGTTGATGAAGGCGATCGAGCTAAAGTCACTACAGGGGTCGACGTTGGAGACTCTACCATGAACACACACCGAAGACATGTCTGATCTGTAAAAACAGCTGAAGGCCTCTACCTGGTGTGCTAACTATCGAAGGTTAGAAATCGACAATAAACTTATAGCTTCCGGTACCTTTGGATTAGCAAAGTCAAGTACAAAATCGGAGGTACGCAATGTAGATAGGTTCGGGCTCCTAGGTGGAGTAATATCCTACTCTTATATGGATGACATATAGAATCGATGAATAGAGTACAAAGTAGGACGCCTAGCTCTAATTATAATGAAGGTTGAACTTGAGGGTGGCTAAGCTATGGCTAAGGATTGACGAAGCGTAATTCGCTGGCTCTTGGATGCTCTACTCAAAAGGTCATCTCGCTTGTCTAGCTTTGGATGGCTTGTAGTATGAGAATTGCCTGACTCCTTGGGGATGTCTATCCTCGTCCTTATATAGTTGGGGTAGTCTTACCTCGAGTCGAGTTGTAGTCGGTTTGGAATACCAGATCATAGCCGATGAGGAGTCTATCGTCTCGTGATCTTCATAGCATATCCAAACTTTCTTAGATATCAGACGTACTTAAGTTGGTTTCCTTATAACAAGAAAACGATTGAGTCCTTCCCTGTATGGAGATACACTCTTCGTGTATATCTTATCCCATATAATTGGGCCCGCGATATCTAGAGTTTTCAGATGCTTGCTTGAGCATATATGGTATAATCTTTGAGTTTCCGATGCATACTTATACCCCATATTTAGATATTCGATACTTTATAGTTGAAATGATCAAGTCCATTCAAATGGACAATGATGGTGTAATTATCTCGAAGTCATTTGATGATTATTATGTGGCTTTTGACATTAATGTACAACATTTAATACCTTATGTCCACACACAAAAAAGCATTGTAGTCATTAATTAAAGAGAAAATCTACTATTTGCCATCGAATAGTTGATTTTTATCTACTATGCCATTGGGTTTCAATTTTTATCTACTATATACCATCGTTGTCACAACCACATTGTTAGGCTTGTCAATTTTTTTAAATTACCAAAATGCCCCATCATCTCATCTATTACCACATTGAAATTGCCTAAATAGAGTTTTTTCATATGACAACTGAGGGCAAAATGGTCTTTTAGCAGGACCTAACAGAGGTGC
This sequence comes from Guadua angustifolia, assembly GCA_036346375.1. Lineage (NCBI taxonomy): Eukaryota > Viridiplantae > Streptophyta > Magnoliopsida > Poales > Poaceae > Guadua > Guadua angustifolia. The sequence continues at coordinate 5,333,910 of CM070517.1, forward strand.
TATGATGGACCATAATGGTGATGGCATATAGTAAACAAAATTTGAAATCCAATGCTACAGAACGGAATAGGATTTATTCGTGGCAAATTGTATAAGAAGGAGCTATTCGATGGCAAATAGTATATTTTATCTTAATTAAAAGAATAAGACTTATTGTTAGACAAGCTTTATACAATTATAGGCTTTTCACCGGTTGTTAAGGCCATACAGTTTCCAAAGGCTTCTTTTTGTGAAGTGTGTAGTTAGTTATTAGAGCATTCCCAATGGGTAGTTTCTTAGGTGGTATCTACATATGAGTAAATACATTAAGTATGTAGTGTCTCTAGTGAGATATCACAATGGGTGGTGTCTACTAGTAATCCAAGAACATTAATTATCTAGATGTTTTGATCCAATGTAAACCTCAATTGTGTTGTGCATTTTATTTTGTACGTATATGGAAAGAGATATATAGGATATTGGTTGATCTAGCAAGCCACAATGACAAATATTTGATCACACAATTAAGCATGTCACGGGATTAATAAACATTTGATCTAGCAAGCCACAATGACAAACATTTTATGCGCAGGATGATCCAAATG